>OY754964.1:32834503-33130792 GCA_963576475.1 Molanna angustata | reverse complement strand
CAATATGTGAAGAAAAATCAATCAATTTTCAAAAAATCAATATTTTTATATTTTATTACTTTTATCTCTACCTCTCTAAGCACGTCTACGTTTTCAGTGTAACTTCTCTATGAGAAATATTGTGATTGCACATATAAATCAACTTTATTATTTACATATAAAACAAAAATGTCCATGTGTGACGTGTTTTTCTATTTCTCTTAGTAAATAAATAAAAAATAAAATAAAAAAATCTTATGATCGCAAGGTAGCCAAAGGAATTTTCCAACTGTCGATTCGTTCATGAGAATGCAAATTCTCTGAATGAATCGACACTTTTGCAAGCTAATAACACCAACTAGAGGCCTCGCAGCATATATGTTCCCATACATGGATTTACTCAGAATTCGGAGTAGAACATTTTATGTGAGTTTTGTGTGTGTGTGTCTGTGTGTCTGTGTGTGTGTGTGTGTGTGTGTGTGTGTGTGTGTGTGTGTGTGTGTGTGTGTGTGTGTGTGTGTGTGTGTGTGTGTGTGTGTGTGTGTGTGTGTGTGTGTGTGTGTGTGTGTGTGTGTGTGTGTGTGTGTGTGTGTGTGTGTGTGTGTGTGTGTGTGTGTGTGTGTGTGTGTGCGTGTGTGTGTGTGTGTGTGTCTTATAACTTTTGATCAGCTCAATTTACAGAGCCCAAATTGTCAAAATATATAAAAAGTTATAGGCCTATAAAACTTTTATACTCAGAAATGTTAATTTTTGTTTCAGTCAGGGGTTACCAACTTTTGAAATTTTGATTTATTTTTCCACATATCTCAAAGAAATTAATAAAATTCAGTCAGTTTTCAATGCTGCAGCCAAGTCCCCGAAAGAATTGAATATAAGCTCTGGTCTCATAATCTTTAAAACAATTCGTGGTATGGTTCCTACTTACCTCTCCGAACTGTGCATTCCGCTTTCAATAAATGACAGACAATCATCACTTCGTTCTGCCTCTTCATCCATGGTTGGGAAATTAGTTGAAATAAACAGGGTGCACACAACTAATTTCGGTAATCGTGCATTTGTTGTGGCAGGACCAAATGCATGGAATAAGCTCCCACACACCCTCAGACAAACCGAAAATATATCTTCGTTCAGGAAAAAACTCAAAACGCACCTTTTTCGCAAATCTTACCAGAGCCGAAATGATACAACGTTATCATTTTTTCAGCGCCCTTGAGGAGAGATATTCACAAAAACGGCGCTTTATAAATTATCCAAATTTATTAAACCATAAAAGCTAGAACGCTGAAAATTGGTATAAACATAGACAAATACAAAATCTCAAATTACTTTTTTTAAAAATATTCTAGGGATTCTCAAACATTTTTTATTAAGAAAAATATTTTTTTATGATAAATTTATGAGTTAAAACTACAAATATTTCCATTTTTTTTTAAAATATCAAAAAAAAAACGAAACACTCCAACTAGATAATTTAATAATTTATATAAAATATTAACATTGTCTAAGCACATCTCAATTTTTTTTTAATAATTTTTATAAAAATTGAATTTAGTGAAGACATTGCTTCATACAATTTGTATGGCAGTCGCCTATATACAATATGTAAGAACACTTAATAGTTTGATAGGTACTTAATCTCCAAACATACATACAGAACCATCATGCTGTTTTCATATTCCGGGTAGAAAAACAGGACTGACCTCCATACTGTCCTATCTTGACATACATACCAACATGTGTTAATATTTTCAATAATTTGGATTTATGGGTTTATAGTTTGATTCTTATTCTTCAACTATTCATACTATCGCTATCGACATTTGGATCTCATGTGTTACATGCAACTAGTTAAGCCAAGATGCGTGTACGAAGGAACATTTTGTATGGCGTAGTGGACTTTTTGCATGCTAATAACACCAACTAGAGGCCTCGCAGCATATATGTTCCCATACATGGATTTACTCAGAATTCGGAGTAGAACATTTTATGTGAGTTTTGTGTGTGTGTGTGTGTGTGTGCGTGTGTGTGTGTGTCTGTGTGTCCCCCCCCCCCCCCCCCTTATAACTTTTGATCCGCTCAATTTACAGAGCCCAAAATTTCAGAATATATAAACAGTTATAGGCCTACAAAACATTTATACTCAGAATTTTGAATTTTTGTTACAGTCAGGGGTTATCAACTTTTGAATTTTCGGTTTATTTTTCTCAGCAACCATAAAAGCTCAGCAACCATAAAAGCTAGAACGCTGAAAATTGGTATAAATATAGACAAATACAAAATCTCAAAAAATTCCTGGGTTTCTCAAACATTTTTTTTAAGAAAAATATTTTTTCATTATAATTTTATGAGTTAAACTGCCTATATTTCCAAAATATTTAAAAAATATCGAAAAAAGCCGAAACACCCTAACTAGATAATTTAATTTTCTATAAAAAATACTACATTGTATTAGCACATCTCAAACTTTTTTAACAATTTTTATAAAAATTGAATTTAGTGACGACATTGCTTCATAAATTTGTATGGCAGTCGCCTATACACAATATGTAGAAGACTTTATAGTTTGATACTTAAATCTCCAAACATACATACATGCCGTCATGCTGTTTTCATATTCTGGGTAGAAAAATGGGCTGACCTCCATACTATCCTATCTTGACATACATACCTAGGTACATGTGTTGTATAGAAAATCAAATATCTTAAAATATTAAATAATTTGTATAAATGGGTTTATAGTTTGGTACTTATTCTTCAACTATACGTACTATCGCTATCGACAGTAGGATCTCATGTGTTACATGCAACTAGTATTTACAGTGATTAAAATTAGAATGGTATATATATATATATATATATATATATATATATATATATATATATATATATATATATATATATATGTTTAAATATAAATTTTCGCGGATTGTAGAGATATATGTATAGCTACTTTTCCGGGCTATCCGCTCGTTTTCGTCCTGAAAAGGACGGTTTTGCCGACGTTTCAACCGAATATCATCGGTCATTATCGAGGCTGGTCGGTTCGCAAACGTAGACACGGTGCGACTGACACCGCGTTGCATTTCGCGTTCCTATTTGTGTATCGTGTTGGTGTATTGGCGTGTGATGCGGCGTGTGGGAGGGGTGGCGGTGTGAGCATGAGTAACCGTCGATTCGCGCTCTGTTGTTAGTGGTGGTGTGGTGAGGGTGTCTTCCCTGCAGCTCGGTGACCGTGCTGTATATCGTTCGTCGTATGACGTCACGCTGGTATGTGCGCGTGTCGATCGCCGTACAGCTAGGTGCGGGAGGGCAGAGGGCGGGGGAACAGTTGTAGCGGTATGCACTGGCGTCATTGGCGTTTATTCGTTTTAACCATGCGCGGTCACTTGAATATGAATTAAGTACTGGTTTCCACGCCACTGGTAGACGACGAGAATCATCTCTTGTGTTCATTGCGAAGGGCCGTTTTTTCTATTTCGATGGCTTCTCTATATACTCTATTAATCTCGTTATTTAAACGGACAAGAGTCTTTGCTGCATCGAAGTCTATTTTGTGGCCTTCTGTCATCACATGATTCGCCAGTGTTGACGTCGATTTATTTTGTTTTACGTCTAAGCGGTGTTCGGCTACGCGTGCTGATACTTTTCTGTTTGTGCGACCGATGTAAGTTTTTTCGCACGTACCGCAGGGGATCTCGTATATACCGTGACATACCGACCAACAACACATACCGACCGATACCTGAACGCAAACTCACACCACCACCCAGCCCAGTTAGCAGGATTAGTTAATACTCTAGTTACCCGGTCAAAAAGAATATCGGACGAGGAAAATATTAACCAAGAAATAAGTAGCCTCAAGAAAGCTCTCCTTGCTAACGGATATCATAACAATACTATAAATAGAGCAATTAAAAAAGATCAAACAGAAAAAAAGACAGAAAAAGATAAAGAAGAGATACGCGGGTTGGCGATACTTCCATACGTCAGTGGGTCTACGGATAAAATATGTCGAGTACTAAAAAAGTATAAAATTAGAACTGTTTTTAAAACAGACAGAAAAATCTCGTCTTTTTTACGACCGACCAAAGACAGTATTCCGTTAGAGTCACACGGTATATACGAGATCCCCTGCGGTACGTGCGAAAAAACTTACATCGGTCGCACAAACAGAAAAGTATCAGCACGCGTAGCCGAACACCGCTTAGACGTAAAACAAAATAAATCGACGTCAACACTGGCGAATCATGTGATGACAGAAGGCCACAAAATAGACTTCGATGCAGCAAAGACTCTTGTCCGTTTAAATAACGAGATTAATAGAGTATATAGAGAAGCCATCGAAATAGAAAAACGGCCCTTCGCAATGAACACAAGAGATGATTCTCGTCGTCTACCAGTGGCGTGGAAACCAGTACTTAATTCATATTCAAGTGACCGCGCATGGTTAAACGAATCAACGCCAATGACGCCAGTGCATACCGCTACAACTGTTCCCCCGCCCTCTGCCCTCCCGCACCTAGCTGTACGGCGATCGACACGCGCACATACCAGCGTGACGTCATACGACGAACGATATACAGCACGGTCACCGAGCTGCAGGGAAGACACCCTCACCACACCACCACTAACAACAGAGCGCGAATCGACGGTTACTCATGCTCACACCGCCACCCCTCCCACACGCCGCATCACACGCCAATACACCAACACGATACACAAATAGGAACGCGAAATGCAACGCGGTGTCAGTCGCACCGTGTCTACGTTTGCGAACCGACCAGCCTCGATAATGACCGATGATATTCGGTTGAAACGTCGGCAAAACCGTCCTTTTCAGGACGAAAACGAGCGGATAGCCCGGAAAAGTAGCTATACATATATATATATATATATATATATATATATATATATATATATATATATATATATATATATATATATATATATATATATATATATATATATATATATATATATATATATATATATATATATATATATATATATATATATATATATATATATATATATATATATATATATATATATATATATATATATATATATATATATATATATATATATATATATATATATATATATATATATATATATATATATATATATATATATATATATATATATATATATATATATATATATATATATATATATATATATATATATATATATATATATATATATATATATATATATATATATATATATATATATATATATATATATATATGTTATAATATTTTTATCTCGGTTTTCCCGTGTCAGTAGGTCTTGACTAAGACCATTTGTCTTCCGACGTTTCGCCTGAATATCACCAGGCATTTTCAAGGACTTAACGAAAAGCACGCGCGCGACACATGGTGATATTCAGGCGAAACGTCGGAAGACAAATGGTCTTAGTCAAGACCTACTGACACGGGAAAACCGAGATAAAAATATTATAACATATTTCACCCGTGAAAACATCAAATATAACATATATATATATATATATATATATATATATATATATATATATATATATATATATATATATATATATATATATATATATATATATATATATATATATATATATATATATATATATATATATATATGTATATTATGACGTTATTTTATAAATTAACGTCATGTCCTTCACTTGTCGGTTTGGTGGTGTGTGGAACGCGCTTTTGCGAGTCCGGGTGAGCAATCTCGGAACGCACTCTAGGTATGCATCGACAAAATCTGACGTTTCCGTTCTTTTCTTTTTTGACATGGGACGAATAACACCACGAGGTTAAACCTCTTGGTAAAATTTAAAATGAAGTAGTCGGCATACAGAGAAGGCGGGTCAACGCCTAGATAAGCTCGGGAAGGTGAGTCCCACACACTACTATATATTGTTTGTATATTTTTTGGTGGAAACTGGCATGGGTAGTCTCTAACTCCGCTTAAATTTTTACAGGATACCACGCCATCAGTATCCTTCCCGATCTCCCGCCTTCTAAAACCTATTTTATGCCTTTATGTAATATTTTATTTGCCTTTGAGGCTCATTTTATTTTTGTGTCGTCGGAATACCCGTCAGGTTCATGACGTGGTGACTTACTTGGATTATAACCATTGAATGCTGGACCCTGCTTTTATAATGATTTAATGTATCCTGTTGATCAACGTGACCCTTCAGGTGTCACATTCATGTAACCGACTGATGATGTTCTGGTAGCATATTGGTTTTGATCATGTATTCTACTATGAAGAATAATTGCTGTACACCTGTTACTTTTTGCAATGATGCTCTGCTCTTGGATTGAATTTGATGAAATTTTACTTGGGAAAATCTACACCTCTTGGACATTCATGAACTTTATCACACAATAACTTAAATTTTTCTTCATGAAATACCTGTCATTCTGAATATCTTGTGTATCTGTTTATCTTATAAATTACTTAAATAGTCTTGTATAAAATGTATGTCCAGCATGCAATGGTAAATAAATATTGTATATGAAATTGGTCTTTTATCTCATGCCAACCTACTCAACACAGATAGTACATTCTTCTCTAAAAATTTAATTTAAATGTTTCCTGTTTAACATTCATGTTGTTATTTGCCTTTAGATGAATTCAATTATTATGGCTTCACGCCCTGAGATAATTTAAAATGTAGAAAACTGGGAGTCTCATGACTGCCGATGGGAAGTCGGTGGATGGTAAAGTTGTATTTTTGTAAAAATTATATTAGCTTCAGACAATCTCATACGCTTTACCTTCGCAATACCTAGGTTCATATATTGCATCATCGACAAACGATTGTTTTTTTTATATATATTGCAATTTAAAACAATAACAAGTATTGAAAAATATGAGCAAAGGGGACTTTTACTCTTGAACTTAAAAATAGAATTATAATTGAAAATTTACCCAATGTCTATTCAGTAGGTATACGCAGAATTCAGGACCAATATTTTATTATATTTAAAAACTTATATTAAATATTTATTTTTATGACATTAAATGACTATATTATTCATCAAATTGTTGCAAATAAATTTTTTCAAGGCTATATTTTTTATCAAGTTAAGTTTTTTATCAAGTAAGTTTTTTTATGACTATATTTTTTATCAAGTAGTAGCAAGTTCCGGAAAAATAGCTTATAGTTCCTAATCAGTATTGATTTTCCTCAATATTAGTTTATCAACGATTAGAAAAATCACGTCAACAAAATAACAACTACTCAATTTTTTACTAAAAATATTTATGTTTAACTTTTGTCCTATTTGTAAATAAATAATATCTTACAATTGACATAATATTTTACTAATATAAAACTTGGAGTTTCTTAAGACTTCGATTATTTTAAACAAATAACTCTTCTAGTTGACATTAACATAATAAGTACATAACATGTAATGTTCGCATGATTTTAGTTACCTCAAAAGTAAATATTTTGGTATATTATGACGTTATTTAAAAAAAAGAAGAACGTCATTGCTTAATTACATAATATTGGTAGGATATGGAACAAATCGCTGCACTCTTAGAGATTGATAATGGCGTGTTTTGGTCTTTTCAGAATAATCGAGAAAATTAAATTTCAGAATAATGCTGAAGGGAACTTAATTCGGTAATTAAACATTATCCAAAGGATTTCTTAAATTTAGTATTTATATAAATTATATCTACGTATTGATAATTTATGCAGGCAATGAAAAAGTTGTATATAAACTACCTGCCAACATCTTCATTTAAATAAATTGTATTCAATATATTATATTTAATTGGGTTTCGCTCTTTACCACTCGAAAAAATCTTGTACATATGTATAAACATTAACCATTTCATAGTCACTATCTTCCATTTTCAGTCTAATATAATTATCACCAACAACTAAAATATGATTTGAAACTTCTTAGCGAGTCAGAATTCAGTAGCGGAATTGTATATATAAGCCGAAAATCTTGGCTTGCCTATGAATATTAGATACATTAAGAAATTCAAGACCTAATAATTTTTTGACTTTTTATTGAAACCATACTACAAGATTACAACATAATTGGAAAAAATCATAAGGGATTCGGGAATTGAATTAAATGGGACCGTCTACACAAAGTCAGTCCAAATTTTGGCATACGCTTATGATATCGATATTATTGCAAGATCAAAATCATCCCTGCGAGATCCCTGCATTTTCAGTTCTAGAGTCATCAGCAAGAAGGATGGGTCTTCGAATCAATGAGGCAAAGACTAAGTGCATGCCAGTCACAATGATTCCCGGCACCAGCCAATCCTCAATAACTATCAGTAATTTTACATTTGAAACAGTGGAGCAATTTACATACCTCGGTTCCATCGTTAATAACGAGAATGATATAAGTATTGAGATTGGGAAGAGGATTCTTGCAGCTAACCGGAGTTACTTTGATCTCATTGGACAATTGAAATCACGCCTATTGTCCAGAAAAACTAAAGCCACACTATACAAGACACTAATAAGACCAGTCTTAACATATGCCTCGGAGACTTGGACATTAACCAAGCACGATGAAAACAGACTTGACGCCTTTGAAAGAAAAATCTTACGCAGAATATATGGACCAATTAATGATGGTCAAACATGGCGTAAGAGATACAACACTGAGCTCTATGATCTTTACCAGGACATCAGCGTGGTCAAGTTTATTAAGATTAGCAGACTACGCTGGCTGGATCATGTACACCGTATGGATGATCTGGAGCTCCCAAAAAGGGTGTTGACTAACAACCCAACCGGTAGAAGAAGCGTAGGGAGACCTTAGCTACGATGGCTGAACGGCGTTGTCGCGGATTGTCGGGCTATGGAGCAGCAGAACTGGAAAGTGGCAGCCAACAATAGAGCAGTTTGGAGAAGATTCTTGGAGGCAGCTAGGACCCATCAAGGGTTGTAACGCTGAGGATGATGATGATACTACAAGATTAAAAATTGTAGATACGATGCTTGACAGGGACTCAAATGTAAATTTTATTTTGGTATGTGATTTTAATATATTTCCCACTCAAATGAGCAACGATGCTAAATAAACATCAAATTATCGACATTTTCCAATTTTCGTACACCCCTGATTCAGATATGTACTAAGGCTGTGTTTCTCGAACAAAGAAAGTAAAAGTAGGTATATTTAAAATACTTTGATTTGAATTTTTTCTTGTTTCATTGAAATCTAAAGACGTTGAACGACGAAAATTTGAACAATTATATTAAATCAAAGTATGTTAACTATACTATTACTGATACATTTGTTGAAACAACTCAGCCTGTCTTTTCATTGTGGTCTTCCTTAGAATACATCATTTTGTAATCCAACTAAAGTTTAAGTTAAAGAACAGTAGCCTTACTCTCCACTGCAAATCCGATTCGCTAAGAAACTACCTTTGTAACAGAGAATAATGCGGTAGGTAGGTATGCTTTGATAGTATAAGTCGATAACTTGAATGTACGCAGGCGACAGGTAGGTAAGTTCTAAATGAAAATTTGAAATCAGTGAGGCACCGGCTTAGAATAGTACTTCCACTCTTTTCTATTATTGTTTTCGAGTGTCCCGTTAGAGCCGGGTAATCGAAAATACAACAGGCAACAATAACATCTCACATAGTTCAGCAATGAGGTTCACCACCCATTCTGAATATAGTGCCTTTTTAGGTGAGACGAGACTGGTGTGTGGGTATACACAGTGTGGGTATACACATTGTGGGATATGCCGTGATGGTATGAATAAATGAATGAATGAACGAAATCGGGATCGGATTCGAGTTTCAAGAGTAAGGCTACTGACCGAGGATTCCTATGATTTTTTGAAATAACTACTGCGTTATTTATATGAATTTTAAACTATAAACGTAACATTTTGACACTATTTTATGATTCATTTCTTGTTCATACGATGTAAATATGCGTTTTTACAAAATTTTACGAGGACACAACTCGTTTATTATTAATGCAAATAAACGTACATTTTATCAAAATACTACCTATGATTTTTCCGTATGTATTGTGAAAATATAATGTTAACAATTTATCAATAAAACCAATTAATCCAACTGTCGATTTGTTCAGGAGAACTTTGTTCTCTTAACATATCGACAATGTATCAAGCCAGAATACGCGAGTATTGTATGGAGAGGTCTACTTTTTTCATGGATTTTCCAACTTTGAAGTCAAAAAACACCAACTTAGAGGCTTCGCAGCATATATGTTCCATACACGGATTTACTCAGAATTCGGAGTAGAACATTTCTTGTGTCTGTGTGTGTGTGTGTCTGTGTGTGTGTCTGTGTGTGTGTGTGTCTGTGTGTGTGTGTGTCTGTGTGTCTGTGTGTCCGTCCCCCCCTTATAACTTTTGATCCGCTCAATTTACAGAGCCTAAAATTTCAGAATATATAAACAGTTACAGGCCTACAAAACTTTTATACTCGGAATTTTGAATTTTCGTTTCAGTCAGGGGTTATCAACTTTTGAATTTTTATTTTATTTTTCCATATATCTCAGAAACCATAAACGGTAGAACGCTGAAAATTGGTACAAACATAGACAAATACAAAATCTCAAATTAGTTTTTTCAAAAAAATTCCAGGGTTTCTCAAACATTTTTTATTAAGAAAAATATTTTTTTTATGATAAATTTATGAGTTTAACTGCCTATATTTCCAAAACTTTTACAATTATCGAAAAAAGCCGAAACACCCCAACTAGATAATTTAATTTTCTATAAAAAATATTAACATTGTAGTAGAAGATCTCAATTTTTTTTTAACAATTTTTTTAAAAATTGAATTTAGTGACGACATCGCTTCATACATTTTGTATGGCAGTCGCCTATACACAATATGTAAGAAGACTTAATAGTTTGTTACTTCATCTCCAAACATACATACATACCATCATGCAATTTGCATATTCTGGGTAGGAAAAAGGATCTTCTTCCATACTATCCTATCTTGACATACATACCTACATATGTTGTATAGAAAACAAAATATCTGAAAATATTCAATAATTTGTATCTATGGGTTTATAGTTTGGTACATATTCTTCAACTATACATACTATCGCTATCGACAGTTGGATCTCATGTGTTACATGCAACTAGTAATCTTAATCCAACTGTCGATTTGTTCAGGAGAACTTTGTTCTCTTAACATATCGACAATGTATCAAGCCAGAATACGCGAGAATTGTATGGAGAGGTCTACTTTTTTCACGGCTTTTCCAACTTTGAAGTCAAAAAACACCAACTTAGAGGCTTCGCAGCATATATGTTCCATACACGGATTTACTCAGAATTCGGAGTAGAACATTTCGTGTGTCTGTGTGTGTGTCTGTGTGTGTGTCTGTGTGTGTGTGTGTCTGTGTGTGTGTGTGTCTGTGTGTGTGTCCGTCCCCCCCTTATAACTTTTGATCCGCTCAATTTACAGAGCCCAAAATTTCAGAATATATAAACAGTTATAGGCCTACAAAACTTTTATACTCGGAATTTTGAATTTTTGTTTCAGTCAGGGGTTATCAACTTTTGAATTTTTATTTTATTTTTCCATATATCTCAGAAACCATAAACGCTAGAACGCTGAAAATTGGTACAAACATAGGAAAATACAAAATCTCAAATTAGTTTTTTCAAAAAAATTCCAGGGTTTCTCAAACATTTTTTATTAAGAAAAATATTTTTTTTATGATAAATTTATGAGTTTAACTGCCTATATTTCCAAAACTTTTACAATTATCGAAAAAAGCCGAAACACCCCAACTAGATAATTTAATTTTCTATAAAAAATATTAACATTGTAGTAGAAGATCTCAATTTTTTTTTAACAATTTTTTTAAAAATTGAATTTAGTGACGACATCGCTTCATACATTTTGTATGGCAGTCGCCTATACACAATATGTAAGAAGACTTAATAGTTTGATACGTCATCTCCAAACATACATACATACCATCATGCTATTTGCATATTCTGGGTAGGAAAAAGGATCTTCCTCCATACTATCCTATCTTGACATACATACCTACATATGTTGTATAGAAAACAAAATATCTGAAAATATTCAATAATAATATGTATCTATGGGTTTATAGTTTGGTACATATTCTTCAACTATACATACTATCGCTATCGACAGTTGGATCTCATGTGTTACATGCAACTAGTCTTAATCCAACTGTCGATTTGTTCAGGAGAACTTTGTTCTCTTAACATATCGACAATGTATCAAGCCAGAATACGCGAGAATTGTATGGAGAGGTCTACTTTTTTCACGGCTTTTCCAACTTTGAAGTCAAAAAACACCAACTTAGAGGCTTCGCAGCATATATGTTCCATACACGGATTTACTCAGAATTCGGAGTAGAACATTTCGTGTGTCTGTGTGTGTGTCTGTGTGTGTGTCTGTGTGTGTGTGTGTCTGTGTGTGTGTGTGTCTGTGTGTGTGTCCGTCCCCCCCTTATAACTTTTGATCCGCTCAATTTACAGAGCCCAAAATTTCAAAATATATAAACAGTTATAGGCCTACAAAACTTTTATACTCTGAATTTTGAATTTTTGTTTCAGTCAGGGGTTATCAACTTTTGAATTTTTAATTTATTTTTCCATATATCTCAGAAACCATAAAAGCTAGAACGCTGAAAATTGGTATAAACATAGACAAATACAAAATCTCAAATTAGTTTTTTCAAAAAAATTTCAGGGTTTCTCAAACATTTTTTATTAAGAAAAGTATTTTTTTTATGATAAATTTATGAGTTTAACTGCCTATATTTCCGAATTTTTCAAAAATATCGAAAAAAGCCGAAACACCCCAACTAGATAATTTAATTTTCTATAAAAAAAATAAACATTGTGTTAGCACATCTCAAACTTTTTTTAACAATTTTTATAAAAATTGAATTTAGTGACGACATTGCTTCATACAATTTGTATGTATGTCAGTCGCCTATACACAATATGTAAGAAGTTTTAATAGTTTGATAGGTACTTAATCTCCAAACATACATACAGAACCATCATGCTGTTTTCATATTCCGGGTAGGAAAACAGGACTGACCTCCATACTGTCCTATCTTGACATACATACCAACATGTGTTAAAATTTTCAATAATTTGGATTTATGGGTTTATAGTTTGATTCTTATTCTTCAACTATACATACTATCGCTATCGACAGTTGGATCTCATGTGTTACATGCAACTAGTAAATAATTTGTATTTATGGGTTTGGTACTTATTCTTCAACTATACATACTATCGCTGTCGACAGTTGGATCTCATGTGTTACATGCAACTAGTTTTAATAAAAATCTTGTTAACGAAATTATTGATAATGTTTAATTAATATTAACTTAAACAGAGGTATTAATTAAAACATCTTTAACTTTTAATTATACTTGGCCTCTTGGGCTATCATTAGAACTATATAGGTAGTAATAATATTTACCCAAATGCCTACCATTAATTATTCACATCGCTCTAATTTATTCATTATATTATTTATCAGATATAATACTTATTTTTCCTTAAGGTAAAATAAGTTCCGTAAATCGTTTCGATTGATTTGATTATTTTAAGATGTATTTTAATTATTATTGGCATAATTATAATAGAAGGAAATTTGCTATTATTTTTATGAAAATATTTGCAACGCACGTTGAACGATCCAATTCAAAGAAAATCACATATAGGTACTTATAATTAATACAATTTTGAGCATATATTTGTCAAGTGTAATCCTTCGATATGTATTTACATGAATGTTGCAAAAAATGGGTTTATGAATTTAAATCCTATTTATCATTCTGAAATAAAAAAAATATAAACTATTTAGTAAATATCAAAATAACAGTGTGTGCAAAAAAAAACATTTGAATTTTTAATATGCAAGTTATTATGTTTGTTAGTAGAAATGTCAAATTAAATAAACTCCATGTATGATATTGAGTTCAAAATGCGATAAAAAAAAGAAATTTAATTTGATCTTTGTATTAATTTTATATTACATACGTGATTGTGTATAAATGAAAATTTTCAGACTAGCTGAAATTAGTTTACATTCTTTGAAAAAAATGATGATCCAACTGTCGATGTGTTCAAGAGAATATATTTATATTAACATAACGATAGTTTTAAATCAAGACACGGGTATTGGGAAGAAATATTTTGTATGGCCAATTGGACTTTTTGCATGCAAAACACACCAACTTTAAGGCTTTTCTGCATATATGTTCTACAGTGATGATTAATTGAGAATTCGGAATGGGTCCTTCAAAGTGTTTTTTGTGTGAATGTCTGTCCCCACTCCCCCCCCCTTAAATCTTTAGATCTGCTCGATGCACAGAGCCTTAAATTTTAAAATTAAGCTTATAAACTCAGAATCAGGGAATTTCATTTCAATCGGGGGAAATCAATATTTGAACTTTTATTTTATATTTCCACATATCTCAAAAACCATGAATACATGATTAATTTTATATTTCCCAACCACCCTCAGCAATATATTTTCTTTTTCTTCTCAACTTATGAATCTGTCCATATAATATGTTCGTCTTTCATGTATACACACACATGCACACCCACTCTCACACACACACATACGCACTCAAACACTCACACTCTTTCTAGATATCTCTTTCACGCACATATTGTAACTCAACTCTCATGCGCGCACCCACACTAATTCACACTTTTTTATTGTCTTATTTTGATATTAGGTATAGCATGTAAGAAGTACATGTTATATTTCTATTTTTACTTATTTACTTTTGATAATTGTATGCATGTACTGTGTGCTGTTCTTTGTTAAATAAAATAAATAAATTTTTGTAAATACAAAATAATACAATATCTAAAACTTACTTATGAATAAGTTCCAAGGTTTCTCTAACTTATGAAATTATCTCTGATCACAAATTTGTATTTAACTGGCTATATTTTCATATTTATTTTAAATATCGAAAAATGCCGACACAAACCAACTAGATAATTTAATTTTTTTTAAATATCTAAATAATATCATTTTTTTAATAGACTTTTTTAAATTGAATTTAGTGACGACATCACTTCATACAATATTTATGGCAAAACACACCATATGTACGAGGACTCTCAATATTTCGATACCTAATCTTCATGCACAAAAACACAAGCTGTTTACATATTCGGTGCAGGAAAAAAGATCTGACTTCCACACTATCCTATCCTGACATTAATGTTTTGTACAGAAAACAAAATAGGTATCTTAAAATATTCAATAATTTGGATTAAAGGGTTTATAATTTGGTAGGTATACTTCAACTATATACACAAGCGGCATCGACAGTTGGATCTCATGTCTTACATGCAACTATTTAATTTAAAATTAAAACTACGTTTGAGTACTTAAAATATTTAAGCGCGATCGTGTATGGGTTAATACAACATTAATATGATATGTCATGATTTAAATGTTGTATTATATATGTAGGTACATCTAGCAGAAAACCATGTTCGATCTCCGATGGAGACATAGTTTTCAATTGTGTTTTTAGTCTGGATCTGTGAGACGATAAACATCTCCAGAATGTGGTAACATATTATGGAATGAGTGTTAAATAAAGAATTGACACACTTAATACCAGCTAGTTGCAGAAAAGACAAAATACAATTATAGAAATCTGAAACCTGCATCTTAAAACAATTAACAATGAACATTTGATGAAATTTATTTAAATAAATAACAATAGTTATATAAAAAAAGATTATAAACATCAACTTTAATTTGCTAACATCATTTAATTGCCATATTTGGGTGAGTATTTTTTGAATTTATTGGGAGAACGTGCAGAAACACATATTATCTAAATAATATGTTAATTGATATCAAAATAAACGTAGGCATAGTGATAGAAAAAAACGGTGTTTATTATAACCAGTGATCACGCAGAGGTTAAAATTCAAACGTAATTCATTAAATTTTTAAGTTTGAAAAGTAATTGGACCCGATCTGAGGTATTGATTGTTTCACAGTAGATTACGTATTTTTCTTTAACATGTTCTGTATTTGAATTTAAAACAATTGCGATTGACATTACGTGCTCGACATTGGCAGTATGAAAGAAAACTATCTATGTTTTAATTATAATAAATATGAAAACATATTTATTCCACAACGAATTTATTTGACTTCCGACGACCGTTTCGGCTTACAAGGCCATAATGAACTGGTGTTGAGTATACAGTTATCATTAGTTTTATACAAAATATACAATATGGATACGAAGTACCTACGTATACCTACACACCATGTACCTACCACTATTATTCACCATTATTGTTTTAAGTGTCTCTAAGTTAATTGTATAGTCCACGCTTAACTTTAATTTATTAATTTATATAGAATGATCTCAATTTAAATTTGTGAATCTGGTTGTATACCTAATACCTATAATTTTGCCTCCCTTATTTTATTGCGGGTTTTTCGAAAAGTGGACTAATAAGCTGAAACGGTCGTCCTGGATTCAGGAAAAAATATACATGTAGACCAAATCATTTGTTTGATTTAAAATACCCATTATTATGGAAACGAAGTTTTCGCTTCACGTATTTATTTTAGATTATTAAAAATGGACATATTTTGACACCTTGATATTTATTATTTATTTTATTTTTTGTAGCTTCTCGGGCAACTAACAGGTGCTATGTCAAATAATTATTTAACACGCACTCAATATCAAGTTGCCACATTCTAGAGACTTACGATATTAATCATCTCATATAGATCTAGACTTAAATCACAATTAAAAACTGTATTTCCACCGGGAATCAATCCCGGAACCCTTGGATCAGCAGTCAGATATCAAAACAACTGAGCCACGAAGGCCGAAGAATTATTTAAAGTAAAAAAATATCAAATGAACACCTCGCCACAGAAGTTCCTAGTAAGGTGATTATTGTATCATCTCAATTACTCACATTATCAGTAACACCGGTGATTATTGTATCATCTCAATATCAAATGAACACCTCGCCACAGAAGTTCCTAGTAAGGTGATTATTGTATCATCTCAATTACTCACATTATCAGTAACACCGGTGATTATTGTATCATCTCAATATCAAATGAACACCTCGCCACAGAAGTTCCTAGTAAGGTGATTATTGTATCATCTCAATTACTCACATTATCAGTAACACCGGTGATTATTGTATCATCTCAATATCAAATGAACACCTCGCCACAGAAGTTCCTAGTAAGGTGATTATTGTATCATCTCAATTACTCACATTATCAGTAACACCGGTGATTATTGTATCATCTCAATATCAAATGAACACCTCGCCACAGAAGTTCCTAGTAAGGTGATTATTGTATCATCTCAATTACTCACATTATCAGTAACACCGGTGATTATTGTATCATCTCAATATCAAATGAACACCTCGCCACAGAAGTTCCTAGTAAGGTGATTATTGTATCATCTAAATTACTCACATTATCAGTAACACCGAAAAAACATCTAACAAGTATAATGATTCTAAAATTTTGTGTTCAGAGTGGAAAACCATTTTAAAATTAAGAGGGTGACTGCTGCCAACTTACCTATTTTATCAATTTGAATTTGCATCATAACTACAAAACGAATCATTTTGAAAAAAAATACCTAGTTAGTTTGGATATTAATAAAGAAAAATGTACCTTAACTTTTTAATAATGTTCTGTATATATTCTAGGAAAATAATTTTTGACATTTATCTAAATTTCTAAAAAAACTGTAAGGTATATAGAGCATTACATTTTTTTATAAATTAAAGAAGATCAAAATATCTGGAAAAATACGATGTAATGTTGCATTAATGTATCAGGATAAGTTAATAAACCAAAAAACTTTTATTTCGCAATGGCGTTGAATGGAAAATAAATGTTTTTTAGGTTTATTTAGGTTTAAGTGTGAAGCATTAATACAACGTCACATCACATTTTTCTAGATATTTTTGTATTTTTATATTAAAAAAAAATATGTTGAACCACGCCTTATATTTTATTAAAAATATAAGATAAAAGTTGAAAATCTGGGTATGCCATTATTTTTCTACAAGAATTTATACAGAACATTATCAAAAATTAAAGATATTTTTTTCTTTATTAATACCCAAACTATCTAAATTATTTTTTTCAAAACGATTTGATAAGAAATAATGATGGTATATCAAATTGAAAAATAGGTACGTTGGCAGCAGTCCCCCCCCCTTAATGAACATATATAACAAAGTATTTGGCAACATTGTAAAATTACTGTAAGTCCACCCACACAGGTGGCAACACTGTAAATTTTGAAGTGATAACCAATTTTTTAAATTGGTTATTTTCATTTTAGACCTTGGTAATGCCGAGTCACCTCGTCGAAAACGTTCTGTCATTGTAATCGAATTTCGTGGAAAAATACTTTTGTTCATTAATTTTAAAATAAATAAGTTTATTAATTGATAGGAATTCCATTTTAATGTTAACGCTCAAAACATAAGAGTCCTAACATAAATACACCCGCGTAGTAAGCTTATAATTTTTCCGCGTAGTAATTAGTAAAAATTTGATCAAGACTCTTGTCTGGAGTGTACTGCTATATGGCTGTGATACATGGACCATCAGCCAACGCAAAACGGGACGTCTGTCTGCGTTTGAGATGTGGTGCTACAGACGCATGGCTAAAGTCCACTGGTCAGAACACATCAGCAACGACAAGGTACTAGGAAGGGTTGGAGAGACAAGGCAACATATGAAAAGAATTGCCCAACAGAGAACAACTTGGATAGGCCACAACATCCGGCACCCAGGCCTGCTTTTTACCATCGTCGAAGGAATGATTGATGGGGGCAACTGTAGAGGTCGCCCCAGAAACAACTATATAGACCAGATAATCGGTGACATGCGCTGTAGCAGTTACAAAGAGATGAAGAGACTGACGGACGATAGAGATAAGTGGAAAGATCGAGTGTTTGGTGCAGACCAATCCTAGGATTGTGACCCAGAAGAAGAAGTAAGCTACTGTGACAACTGTGGGAAAACGTGTATGTTAATAATATTATAGTAAATATTATCATTGTTACGTATTTAATTGAACTAATAATTGTGAATTTTTCAGTATGAAAGTGTCAAGGAGACAGAAATTACTTCCTGGTTCATTTTTACTACCAAGCAGTTGGCAGTCACACTGCAGTAGTCATTCTTACGTATCCCCTCTCTTACGTGATCTAAGTATTTATAGCACACAATTTCACAAATTTGTTATAATTGATCTATTTCATATACCAATAAAAATCACAGCGTTATAAATATGTGAAAATATTATTATTATTATTTTATGTATATCTCATTTAGGTTTATGTGTGAATTATTTATTTATTATGATTAGGGTGTACTCAACTAAAATGTGTTAAAATAATCATAATATAGGGTATGCGATATAGTTATTGGCCACTTAGCGGAACTTTGTGATGGATACCTCTATATTTCTGTTATAATTTGTTGGATTTTAACCAGTATAGTTTTTATTTAAATCCATATTAATGTACAATGATGTGTTCCGAATCATGATATCTTGCATACATAAAAATGTTATTTGAAATATTTCTACACACATTGGAATATACAGTAACTGGACACAAAAATCAGTTTTTGGACAGGCACAATGGATACACGGAACGTGACATAAAATAAATAAGCACGTGGTATAAAACACTTTTTTAATTATTCAAAAGGTTTAAACATTACGAAGCAATTTTTTTAATTATCAATACTGGCGGTATTTAAGGTATAGAACTCCATTATTCTATGATTTTTTAAATATAACAAAATGACTGTGTTTCTACATATATTATATATGACAATATTACATTCTAATAAGTCAGGGTTAATACTAAACGATTTTAAAAATTTAGAGATAAGACGAGCAATAAACCAAAAAGGTAATATAATTTAATAATAATAAAGGTAATATTTTTGCCTAGTGAGACATTGCAGATTCAATAATAGTTGTAATGTCATCAGTGTAATAAATAAAAAAAATATAATAGTAATACTAATATAGCAGTGGCCCAATTTTAAACATCTTTCCAATAACATCTAAACATATTCATAGTAATAAAATACTTTCACCCCATTCAGTAACCCTCCCCCACCCTGTATTCTGGCCTATCCTCCATAATTTTAAGTTGACCACAGTTAGTTTCTAAGTGAACTCCAGAAGAAGGAGAGGTTCTCTTCGAAACCGGTCGAGGTATCGACGGAGTTTTGTGTGTGTTTGTTTTTAATTTTGTTTTTATTTTTAAATACGGCACACAAATTAAGTTTTCAAAATAATTATAATGACATTGAATCCCTTTGTTAGCAACATGTAATTTTTGATATTATTGTTGAGTACTATATCTATTTTCATTTCGAACCAAACGAAAAATATTCAAATACGTTATATTGATTGCCACCGTATTTTGGTGGCAGATTAACGCGGTGTGTAACATGATATTTTGGTGGCAGATTAACGCGGTGTGTAACATGACATTTTGGTGGCAGATTAACGCGGTGTGTAACATGACATTTTGGTGGCAGATTAACGCGGTGTGTAACATGACATTTTGGTGGCAGATTAACGCGGTGTGTAACATGACATTTTGCTTATGTCGTGTCTATTGATTATTGGTTAGTAATTGGTCCTTAGTTAAAAATTGAGAAAACCTCTTGAGAAATAACGATGTACGATTGGAAGCATTTAAATGGGAATGTTGCAAAAGAAAATATGCAATGTTGGAAATAAAAATATGCAATGTTGGAAATAAAAATATGCAATGTTGGAAATAAAAATATGCAATGTTGGAAATAAAAAATGTTTTAAATGAACCAGAAATGATGAAAGTTCACTACCGTCAACAATATTTATGAATTAAAGATTAAATGATAAAATATCCAATTACTGTCACTGTCCAGTTACTGTATCATTCACCCTATATACCGTAAAAATGTATAGGTTCATAAATTTATTGGATGAAAACATAAACATCAGTGAATATAAAAAAAATACTGTTATTGTTTATTTTATCAAAAATATGAGATTATTTGATACATAAATTACGAAAAATGTATTGATTTACCTTTGGGCCCAGGTAGACGTTCTGCCAGACCACCTTCTATGTAGACCGCATTTTATATAGACCTCATTTTCTGTTTCTGTGTCGATTTTTTTTTCATTTTAAAACGTATGTACTACACTATAACATATTGTATACATTCAAGTGATGGCTACTTATTAAGACAGAGTATTCGTATTTTATATGATATTTTCGTATTTTCTTTTTATTACAAATACCAAAAATTACATTATTTTGATTAATCTATTTAATAAATAAATTGGGTTGGTTTGTACCACCTCATTAGACCAGGCCTGTTCCGAGGTGGTAGACTGGCAACAATATTAATTACAAGACCAAAGTAAGCCGTAATATAGTATGATTTTGTAGCCCATGGTCCCCTGTGTAGTGTGTGAGTCTTTTGTTAGTGGTTATGTCATGTATGTTGTTATGAATTGAGAATTTGCTGACAATAGTTGATCTCTTTGTTACATAACCATGTATGTATTGTAAGTTTTTGGTCATGTGTTTTCTATTAAGATATAAAATATTACATATCAATATAAAAAAATATACACATACCAACATGCCGTTTCCCTATCTGGGTAAGAAAGAGAGAACCGAACGTCAGACTCTTCTATCTTGATATACCTACATGTTTTCCTCTTTTACATCCATAGATACATGGGACATACATGCTTTCCTATTATTTTGACTTCGTATACTACCAACTATCAAAATCTCATTCATATGATCATGCTTACTCTTTCTCGGTAGGATCCTACATCTCATTCCACTCTTTTTAGCCTTTTCATAAAAAAACACTATTAAAAATAATAAATTTACGGTAGAAATTTCCCCAACTAATGAAATAGCATTGACATTGAATTAATTTGAAGATCGTGTGCTCTGTAACACGTGAAATGGTATATTATAAATAAGAAAAGATTCGGTTTTTACATATTATGTATATTATAGTTAGATATAGGTATACATATGTATAATGTGTGCAAGTGGGTCAATATTGAGAGATCGTTTTCGTAAAAAGGGGACATCGTCAATTTTTGTATAACTATAAAGAGTGAACGTTGGTATCTTGCTGATGTGATCTTATGTTGGGTTTTGTTATTCAGGTCAATCAAATAAAGTCATATATTTATCATAGATATTCACACAAATATATTTTAGTTATCTTCCATACGTTAGGCACCAAATAAACCAATTATCGTGTTATATTATACGTTAATAACTGTGTCTTAATATTTGCTTATTACTGTTAATAAATACATGTTTAAAAACATGTTAATTCTTCAATGATTTTGTCGTTAGTTTTCGTGCATATTATTATGTTGAATCTGTTTTATGGTGAGCAGTAGTAATAAGCGATACAATTAAAAGTGATACGATTGTCAGAAAATAAAATATTTATGTTTTTTAAAATCAAAATATTAGTTATTGGCAGAATGATATTCATTAAACATTAACTCTCAACGCGGTTTAAAGACCACCATTTAGCGAAACGGTAGTTCTGGTTTAAAAGACAAAATTAGAGAGTGCAACAGATAAAGAAATATTTTGTTTATTATTTCAAATGGTACCCTTCCAATTCAAAGTCTTGAGCCACGACTATATAAAAAGAAGAATGAATATTTTTTTTTGGATAGTTCGTTTAAAATCTCCAAATTAGCATATTCAAGAAAAGGAAAAGCAAAAATATATTTTTGATAATACCTGATTTCTTCTTCCTTTCCTCTTCTTCTCTGTATCCTTTTGTTTTCCTATCATTGCTATGAACTGTTCTTATATTCAATATATTTTGTCTTGTTGTGTTACTTTTTCTTCTGTAATATTCATTTTACTTTTATTTTTTGTCACGAGATTACCTCATCGTACACTGCATTGTATATTTATCATTAACTCTGTTTTTATTTAATTTAAAGATAGCTCTTCACCCACAAACAGTGTTCTCAGCCACATAAGTGTACTGCTTAAATTTTGTAAATATAAAAAATAAAGGTATATTTGTGTATTTATTTTTCTTGTATTTTGTGTGCAGTGTTAGATTTTAATGCCGTTAATTTTGATGAATTTTCTGATCAACGTGCTCACCATCCTATAATTGCAGCTCAACAATGTCCTCATATTTATTGCCATTTGTTGAATTGATTGGAATAATTGCCGTTTGGCATAACTAAGTCCGCCAATTTACGAGTGTAAATTATATGTATAGAAAGTTAAAATTAAATAAAAACAGATGAGTGGTGGCAGAGCGGTTCTTAATATTCAAGAGCGAAATGGATATTTAATATTCATATTCATTCTTTGAAAAAAAAATCATTCGTTTGTACAGCCAGTCGTCTTATTAAACGCCAAAATATTTACGAATTTTATTTCGAGTTTTTCGCGTATTTAATAGAAATCATCATGTCCATTCATTTCACAGCTGCTTGCCTTTTTAGCTTAATTTTTGTTCATATTTTTTGAACCGGTAAATTTGACTTCTTTGTTCTGCAGTAAGTGGGTAAGTTGCTGACTACAGACGTTTAATAATATGATATATATATGTATGTATAAGATACATAACGAAGGTATAGCAGTTTCGTTTAAATAGCTAAAAGGAAAGTCACTTCCTTCGTCAGATGTCTGTGCTCATTATAAAATTTAAGAAATATTCACTATTACTTTAATATCCCAAACAAATTATACACTCTCACGCGATAAATGCATTTTGGTATATACATAGATAAGTATGAATGCACAATTTTATTTAGTACAAATAACTTTGTTTAAACCACGGATTAATTATTTTATTCGACCGGTTTCAAAACATTGGACTATTTCTTCCTGAAGACGGATGACAATATCATCCGTCAAATTAAAGTTGTCATCCATTCTGAGAACAGTCGAATGTTATGAAACCGGTTAAATAAAACTACTCATTTATGGTTTAAACGAATTTAATTTTTATAAACAACTAAATTTAAAAAAAATTTAGAATACCCTCTTCAAAGTTTCAAAATCGATCTAAGCCTGAATATGTTGGCCTTCGTGGCACAGTTAGTTGGGTATCTGACTGCTGATTCAAAGGTGCCGGGTTCGATTCCCGGTGGGGACACAGTTTTTTAATTGTGTTTTCAGTCTGGATCTGTATGACAATTAATATCGTAAGTCACCATAATGAATGTGGCAACATGTTATTGGGTACGTGTTAAATTAATGTTTGACATAGTACCAGTCAGTAACCGTAGAAGCAATATTAAATAAATTCAAGCAATTCAAGCTCAGAAATACAAAATCATTCATTTTATCAAAATATCAAATGAATCAATCTGGAAACATGCATTTTAACATACGTTGTCGTCGGGAATACACAAATTCTGAAAGTTTCAGTGCTAAAATTTACTTAAAAATCTATTGTAAAAATCCAGTAGGTAAAGACAGATAAAGTTAAACCAAATGGTTTGTGGCATAATTTTAAAACTGAAAATATCAATAATATAAATGTTCAACTCAATATTATGTACCTACTGACTACTATTATTCAATAATTATTAATGTTAATTTCATTGATCATTCGAAAGATTTTAAAAAAAAAATAAAAATTTTAAGATCGAACTTCGCTGAAGCAATTTTTTTCCAATAGTAGAAAGTTACAAAGTTTACTATATATAAATATTTTATGATCTTAAGCGCACATAAAATAAACGTAATTGATAAGTTAGTAATTGATTATTTTTAATCTTGTATAACGTATGCCCGTGTAAATTAAAACTATGGAGGTACAATGTAATCAATCATTAAAATTTTGATAAAATTGTACGTTATTGTTCAAGAACCTGTGTTTAGTAAATTATTTACTTTAAACAAAATGTTACTTCAAATTAATTTAACAATTGATTGCACAAAACATATCAGATTTTTTGATTAGTTATGTAGTTACTCGTATAGTGTATTAAAAATCTGGGTATAACCAAAATATATAGAATATATATGAATGCTAGCCTAAACTTCCGCATGATTTATATTTGAGAGTATTTAAGACATTAACATAATAAACAAATTCTTTAAGAGAAAACTTAGCGTATATGTACCTACGAATAATAAACCTTTACTATATTACGAAATGTATTAGTGATAAGACCATTGCTCGATTTGGTTATGAATTAAGGCTATCATCAAAATGCAGTTACAAGCTACAGTTATGACGATTAATCACAGAATATTATGAAAACTTGAGACGAATAGAGTCATTTTATGCGATATTTATTTGCAGTAATGCAGGGTTTATTATACATCAATGGAGACGAAGTAGAATGCATTTTTTGAGTAACCACGATATGACATAAATGAAAGTATTTAAAATAAAATAATGATTAAAATTTGTGAACAAAGATTTTTTTAGTGATTACCGGTAAACATAAATGGATTTAAATAAATATAAAGAGCTCATTTGAAGTCTTTTCCTTATCTCCATACTCCTGTACTTTTAATCACCTATTTTCAATCTCATTTATCACGATATTTATTATTATTTCACACGTACGAATATTATTTCACAAGTACATGTATATCCTTTTTAACTATTAATTTGTAGGACGTATAAGTTATAAGTACCAACATACGTTACTCTTCTTAAATAAAATTTGTTAATAAATAAAAATAATAAAATCACTACTTTTTTAGTTCACAATAAATAAATAATGTAACATCGAATATAATGTTAAATTAAACAGTGAATAAAAAGTTTTATTAAAATATGTGTTAATTTTTTTTAACATTATTTTGTTTCGAAATAAAAGAAAAATTTGAAAGAATGAAAATTGTTAGAAAAAATATAATTGATTAAAAAATAATTTAAACACTCACATTTGTAATAAATATTTTTGAACTGAACTGATAACACACAATATGAAAAGTTCCTTGGTGGTTAATCCTTGTTGGTTATATCGAAAGATGTGACTGTTTTGTCTCAAGAGGTTAGTTAGTGGGGATCACAACTACTCGATGGATGAACATGAACTGAAATGAATGTTATCTTCACAGTATAACAACCACATCACCTGAGGTCTATATTCAATACTTCGCTTTGCCTGGCCATGTCCCCGAAACAGACTCGTACAGACAACACAACATGGAAATGTACTCACACGTGATTTATTTTATGTGAATAATTATACTAACATAAAACGAGTGGGTTGTGGCCAACGCTATTATTATTAAAAGTCTCAATGCTGCTGATTGGTTTGCAGAAGAGGTCTACATCTCGCTTTCCACTTCTCTCTATCTTCTGCAGCCCTCTTCAGCTCAACATATGTGGCGCAGTTAAAAGTTAAAGTCAAATTATTTTGTGGATTAAATACTAACTCATTCGATGAAATCTTTTTACTATTAATTATGATAATTGCAGATGATTATGTAACGGCAAGAACACTGTTAAAAATAAGAGTAGGTACCAATCAATTTGAGATGGTACTTAATTATGACATACATACATACCATCATAACATGTGCCTAAAAGGGTAGGTATAGATGACCGATCACCATATTTTAATGTCTTATTTATTTTATTCTTATTGCCTCTCTGACAACTAACCGGTAGGTACTTTATTTAATTTTAATTTAATATGCACCCAATAACGAGCTAGCATATTCTGAATCGTTTCATGATAGTAAATTCAATTAGATTAATAAAACAAATGTGTAGAGCATATATTTGATTAGCTTCACCTGTACTTCACACATAGTATCCAGTGTCAAAATCACGTTGTACTTAGTATCAATATACGTACATACATACATACATAGTTCCGTAGTTCATATTGATCATTTCCGAATCTTCCTACTTCGGGCGATATATTTCTTGTAATTTCTTTTAACTCTTCTCTTTCATACATCTATATTACATCTTTTTATTCGCCAATACTTTCACAGCCGTTGGCTATTAATGTCGGTTTAATTTCAGACTTCATCAATTATTTTTATTATTAACAAATATGGCAGTGCACAATAGATCAAACATGGCCGCAATGCGGGGGCGTAGGGTCCCATTACTAACTAATAATAACAAATATGTCAATTGTGAGGGTTTAGCTGAGTGGTGGCAGAGCGGTTAGCGCGCTGGATCGCGATCAAACCAGTGATCACGAGTTTAAATACTGCCACGACCCTTTAGCACAAACATTTATGCATAGTTTAGGAAATGCGAATGAAAATGAAAAAAAATCGAGGTTTAAAATACGATGTAAGTCTGGCATAATTGAAACCCAAGTTTTATTATATGGCTGAAGTATGAAACGTTCCAACAGAATGACTTAACGGAATAATGGTCAGGATACAATAGAGATAAAACATTTCTTTTGTGATTTATTTGTTTGTTAATTTATATATTTTAATATTAGTTTGTTTATTAACTTATGTATTTATACCCTCATGAATGGTTAAAACAAACGGGAAGAAATGTAAAATGTAAATCATTCATTGATTACATCACGGTTGATATATACCAACGAGTGGGGTAACCAGCGACAAGTCTGTGGGTCCGTAAACCTTATAAAAGTAAGCATGATACATGCGTGTATTCTCGCACACAATATTGTTTTTTTTTTTTTAATTTTATTCCCTTCTTTTTAAGTATGTTTTTTTTTGTTGTTTTATTAACCAGTATTCAGTTTAAAAAGTCTTTATTCTTGATCGATCTAACGAAGTTCTAGTTTATGAATATAATTATCCATTCTGTCAGTGTTAATGTCCCGTAATTTTTACTTATCAAAGTTATTGACATTTCCTTTTTATTTAGAATATCTTCGAAATAATGCCACTGTCCAAGTCGAAAAAAATTAGGATGAATAATAATTTTCAATAATAAGGTCATTTGGCGCGCCGCTAATCAATTCATAAACTAATGAGGACAATTATATTTTTTTTTTATTTTCATTTATAAAGACAAATTCGGTTATAATTCAAATTCGGTTTCTATCGTTTTCGCATATTTAAAAATGATTGCTAAAAATGAAAATGTCGATTATCAAATTTGTCGATTTTCATGATTTGTTGTCACTACCAAAGTTATCCTTTGATATAGAAGTATGACAAAAATTGTCAGAAATTTGACCATAGATTAAAGAATGGGCATGGATGTAAAAATAATTTAAATACCATTTTTTTGTTAAGAAGATGTGTTATGCGACATTTTTTTTGTCAGCTCCATAAATCAACCTAGTTCCTGCGTTGAAAACTGTTTGTTATCTATCAAGCTGATACTTGGGCAAAACCGTATTATAATCATTCTTTGGCAGCAGGGTTTAACAAAGTAAAAGTTGCGGGTGTTCATTACATTGTAAATTGAGACACGACACATGCGTGTATCCTTCGCGTAAAAAGGCAACATTCAGAATGAGTGGTGAACCACATTGCTGATATGTTATTTTGTCTCTTGTATTTTGATCACCCGGTTCTTAGGGGACACCCGAATAATATTATAATAACAAGGAAATAAAAAAAAATGAAAGACAAACTATTCAAAGTTTTCTTCACATTGAAATTTAATGTATGTTTCAAATTTTTAGTATTGCATTTAGGAACTGCAATTTTTCCCTCTGAAAATGAACGAGAACTAATTAAATTTATATGTTCATTATTGCTGATAATATTTTTATAAGTTTGTAAAACTGATCTGTAAAGTGTAAGATGAAGATTGGAGATACAGAACTTGTTTAGATTTTAATCGTTTATAGAATTCCGGAAGTAACATCCTACATAGTATAAATCCTCACATATATACCTTCAGTAGGTAACATATTTTTTGTTTCCTGAAAACAATTACATTTTTCTACATAAATATCACAATGCATTTAACGTTGCGTGTTATTAACCCATTAGTATGTAGAATAGATGTTTAATTGATATGGGTTATGACAAAATCGGTGGACTTGGTTGCCCTTTTCATTACTTTGCAGATATTTGTAATTGGTATTGATAATACACTTGCTGTTTTGATATCCTTACTCTCCACCAATATAGTATTAGTACAGAGTTTTGTATGAAGTTATCTGCATTTAATTTTTTTATCTTTCTACTACTATTCGAAATAAAAATAATTAAGAGTGTATCTACATTATGACGAGACTGACGAGTAAAGAATTTGAGTTAAATTTTATCTTAAATGAATAAATCTTAAATGATATTCCAGACAGCATATATCCTTTTCTTTTTTACTAATTCAATTACAAACTCGTGTTCAGTTCAAGGAACGCATCCTTCAATTGTGCGCGAGTTTTCAGGATAAATTGTCTTTCAAAACACGTGTTTAAGGCGAGACAAATATGTAATAGATGAAGGTTATATATTTTTTAAACTAAAGCCGCAGAGCTATTACTCGCGTGAGCGAGTCGTATTATATATTAAAAAAAGCTTGGATGGAATAGGTTGGTTAAGATTGTATGTATTACTTTTATTTTGTTAAATACGACTCAATCACGCGAGTCGCAATAGTGACTGCATACAAACTGGACCAATCTATCCTTAACAAACTTTTGATAATCATGAAAGCATAATAATTTCTATTCAAAAAATACTTATACACTATATTAAATCATTGATAGCCCTGCGGTTCTCTTCTCAGTTTGGCTGCTTTCAATACCTACATATTTGCATCGCCTTATACACGTGTTTGGAAGGGTAATTTACGCTGTGAAACCGTGTACAATTGGAGGACATGTTCCTTGAATTGAACACGAGTTTGTAAGTGAATTGTCGCAAAAAACCCGTGTGTAATTCTAGGCAGTAGGTACTTGCCTCCTATTGAACACAGAAAAAGAAATACGCTTCTAGGAAGCACGGAACAGGGAAGAATTCACCAGGGTGATCACCAACGTTAAAAATAAGACGTGGTTGTGTCTTATATATGTATATACTGATACTTTTGACCAGTGGCGGCTCCCCCAAAGGGACTCTCGGGCTGAGCCCTCCCAAAAATTTTGTTCGATAGATTCCAAAAATATTTGCTAAATTAATTCTGGAAATTCATTTTTTTTTTTAAAATAAATGTGTTTCCACCTTACGGTTGTAATAGTAAAATACTGCAATTGTTCGTTTCATACAGCGAGATTCAATGAAAAATTTTGTTCCGCGGGCACAATGTACTTGCGCCCGAAGAACTGTATGTAAACTCATATAATTGATTCCAATGCCGTAGTACAATATGATGCGAAATGTATGGAGCTCTCGGGCACGTTCCTATATATGTTCATGAATTTACCGGAATATACATATCTCTTTCCAGTAAGTTGTAGATGAATTAGTGTATTTATGAACACAACTAATATTAGCGTCTGCGCACTTCGCAATAAGCGGTCAGCTGGAGTGCTGAAGGCCGTTGATGACAGCGCGCCATTTTGCATGTTGTGTTGTGGTTGTGTTTGCACAGTAATGAAATACGGTTAATTTAATATTTTTAATGATAATTTTTGACAATAGTATACATAATCTAATTTCGCGTTATTTTAATTACGATGATCGTGTGAATGTGAAAAAATAAAGGCCTCCCGGCCATTCATCTCATTATCTCAAATTAGTTCTTGTAAATCACGTAAATATATTCGAAGTTGTAAGATGAATTTGTAATAAAAAACGTCATGGCTTTGCAGGTGTAGTGAAAATAATGCGTATTGCGGGCGCAGTGAAATGTTGTTGTCCGTGTTTACTTTTTGACAATAATTCTGATGTAGATATTTAATTCTGACTCTGACAAAAACAACTAAATCCAACATGTATGATATATGATCCACCCGACCCCACTTTCTTTCAGGTATTGTAATTGCAGCTTAACAGGATAATGATGATAAACACTGATCATGTATATGCATGAAAATAATTTTTTCACCTCTGTCTAAATTTCACAAGTGTACTGAATATTTTCTCCTTTTAAATACACATTTCCTTTCAAGAAAAAAATTGAGCCTCTCTAATATTTTAGGTCGCCAGCCGCCACTGCTTTTGACGGGCATCTGTTTTTTTAATCTACATACCTACTTTTTCGCTTATAAACGATTGAAAAGTTTGTCCTTTTCTAGTGATGACGGATAACTTATTATTTAAATTTGTTTATTATTTAAAATAACAAATATGTATTTTATTTAATATTTAATTCTTAATGTGAAAATCTATATGTACCTACACGTACTTTTTACATATTGTTTTACATCATCATATCCAATGCCGTTTTTATTTTTAAGTACCTATAATCGACAAGTTATTTTATTCATTTTTTTGTTTCTTATATGAAACATTTTTTTAAATAACTTGATCTATTTAAAAAAATATTCGATGTTGGCTACCATACGGTTATTCTATTCATTGAAATAAAGAATAGGTATTCATTAATCCAACTAGGAAAATTGATTTACAATTAAAATGTTTTTTATTTATGTGTATAGTGAAATCGTCGCATCGGTACCTACGTGTTTTGAATTTACTTCTGATTGATTATATATAAAAATAATTTACATCTATTTCTTTTGTTTTTATTTTTTTATTTTACATCTTAACTTGGTATCCCTTTACATTGTTTGATTGTTCGATGTGACCTATTAGATGTACGTTGTATTAACACAATCGATTATACATATAGTGTGGTCTAAATACATAACGAAAACCTTATTTTATAATTAAAGAATAGGTATACACTAAAATTTTCAACAATTAAGGTTAAAACATATACCTGTTGAAGTATTCATTGTGTTTCTGTATTTTTTTTCTAGTAAAATGTTAAAAGAAACAGGTCAAGTTACACGGGATATAATACAACTTACAATGTATGTATGTATGTTGATAATTTTAGTTTTCAAAATGACCTATGCAAAATTTTTTGGGACATATATTTTTTAGACTCACAAGAAAATTTTATGGTAGGTACTTGATGTTTTTTAAAATAAAAAAAATCATTCATTGGTTCTTTTCACTAAACGATACGCAAAGAATTTTTTTACTACGAGGGCATAGTATAACGCTGAATCTAGTGACTGAAATCATGACATTAAAACCGCCTAATACACTATGAAGTTAGGTACGTGTTAGTAAGGGTAACAATCGCGTGCGTTAAAAAGGGTTTATACTTGATTTAAAATTATAGGATAATTTTGAAAAATTTGTTAATTTTTTTCATTTTAAGAACAAACCTGACATGAAAAGAAAAAACTTTATCGATCACTCATTTTATGCACTCTTTAAGCACATAAAAGATTTATTTCTCTAAGACACATAGTTATGGAGTAATTTCAAAAAAGGATATTTTTATGGGAATTTATGCAGAATTTTAAAATTGTGTGAAAAACATTCACAAGAGATATGTTTATTTATTTATTTATTTTATATTTCTTCTCGGGCAACTCACAGGTACTATGTCAAATATATTATTTTAAATAACAAGTTGCCACATTCTGGAGACTTACGATATTAATCGTAACCGTCTCACAGATCCAGACTGAAAACACAATTAAAAACTGTGTCTACGCCGGGAATCGAACCCGGAACCCTTGGATCAGCATATCAGATGTTGAAAATACCATTGATATTTTTTTAGAAACACTAAATTATTTGAAAATTTTGATTTCATATTGGGATGTATAGTTTTATATGCCCCCTTAACCTGTAGACCCACAATTTTCAGCGAAACCTAATAATATCAAAGTTAAAGTACATATTTTGCGAATTTACTACTTACATACAATATTATTTTATTATACATACACCAGTTTAATAATTTCATTACATATAGGCACTCAGAACTGTTAACAAACGTAAGATTTTCGACATTTTATGATAATTGATCGTTATTTTTCATGTATGTTACCAAGTTTCTGATTTACAAACAATTATGTAATTGCACGAAATATTATATTTAGTAAAAACATACCTAATTATTTTTCATGTTCAACCTTATTTTATTATAGGTAAATTCTCTGACCTGAGTAATGGCCGGCTTTAACGTCAAAAACATTTAAATTATTATGCATACATATATGTATAGATACTGGGCTCAATTTCAAAGACGAATTAAAATTTGAATGAATATGAACATCATCAAAAACAAAAATGTGTTCACCAGAACTTTCAATTTAAACTAAATATATTTTATAACACTCAAGTGGTGTTATTTTTTTATGTCTTATTAAGGGAGGGACTCCTGCCAACGTACCTATTTTTCAATTTGATATACCATCATTAATTCTTATCAAATCGTTTTGAATAAAATAAATTACATAGTTTGGATATTAATAAATAAAAATATACCTTAACTTTTTGATAATGTTCTGTATAAATTCTTGTAGAAAAATAATGGCATACCCCGATTTTCAACGTTTATCTTATATATTTAATAAACTATAAGGCGTAGAGTAATATATATATTTTTTTTTAATTAAAGATGACAAAAATATCTAGAAAAATATGATGTGACGTTGCATTAATGCTTCAGGTTTAGTAAATAAACCTAAAAAACATTTATTTTCCATTCAGCGTCATTGCGTAATAAAAGTTTTTTTGGTTTATTTACTTAACCTGATGCGTTAATGCAACGTCATATCATATTTTTCCAGGTATTTTGTTCTTCTTTAATTTATAAAAAAAATATTACTCTATACCTTATATTTTTTTAGAAATATAAGATAAATGTCTAAAATCGGGGTATGCTTATTATTTTCCTACAAGAATATATACAGAAAATAATCAAAAAAATAAGGTATATTTCTCTTTATGAATATCCAAACTAACTAGGTTATTTATTTCAAAATGATTCGTTTAGTAATAATGATGGTATATCAAATTGAAAAAATAGGTACGTTGGCAGCAGTCACCCTCTTAAATTTCTTTTATCATATTCCATCTTCAGTATCATATTCCATATTCATTAAAATTGCAGTACGTTTTCAGAATTGAACCCATTGTCTTACTAAAATACGAACAAAACAATAATAAATTATTTCTAATTTCTCGACTGCTAATACGTGATACGTGAATACGTGAATTCCATTATCAATATTATAAAATCACTTAAAAAAATAAGTAAAAACACAATTTTTTAAACTTTATTCCACTAATTTAAAAAAAATGTGTTTTTACTTATTTTTTTAAGTAATTTTATAATAATAATAAATGATTTAAGGATGTTTCAACTATAAGAAAAAATTAACAATGAACAGATGACAAAATAAATTAATGACAGACATGCGTTTTTTACTAAGTGAAAACAAAGTGATGAAAATGTACCTACATACATTAAAAGTGTTCGTGGTAGATAGGTTTCCAAGTACAGTCCTATACGAAATTTATAATAGGTTATCGTGATTGTGCATACATACATACATAATATATATTTTCATGAGAAAAGTTCTTAAAGTAACTATTTTTCCATCGAATCTTGTATTACTTACTTCTAACACTGCCACCACCCGTCTATATTGTGACATACCTACAGCTACTCTCTTTCCTCCAATCCACCTTGAATCTTCAGTAGTTGTTTATTAATTATTTTAGTATTTTTTAAACCGTCGCTGCATTTTCATTACAAATTAAAAACAAAAACAAATTTTAATACATCTACCTAGTCAATGTGAATCCTATTTTACTTGTTCTTCTAACTAAAGGTAGGTACTTATTAATATGATTTATGTAATTATGAGATGACCCCCCACGTCATATTTTATGTATTACAACAATAAAACTGAGGTTAAGGGTGGAGTTGTAGAAAACTGATCACGTGTTGAATGCGCATCGAAATCAACTAAAATAACATTTATTTACCAGGAGCGTGCCTAGAAACTTCGGACTAGGCAAACCCTGAAAAAAAAAGAAAATGTCGAAAATTTATTGTTATTTTAGTCAAGCATCGTATCTACATACATTTAAATCTTATAGTAGGTATGGTTTTATCCATAATCTTATAGTAGACGAAAAAATATTAGATCTTAAATTTCTTAACATAATATTCATAGGCAAGCCATGATTTTCGGCTTCTATAAGAAATTCCGCTACTGTATTTACCTATTATGTAAAGACGACACGTGGTTTTCAATTCACAGCATCATCCCAAATTGTAGTCAGCTGACTTAGGATGACGGATAAGTTGTTACACTCAATCACTAGGTGGAGTGGTTCGAATTCATGTAGGAGTATTGTCTTTTGAAGATCGAACGGCTTCAATAGTCGAAGATTTTGTAGAGGACTAAAAAAGATCATCGAGTCGGTGAGGTTCCTCTGGATCTTTTACCCTAAATGTTTCCCTTTACTACGAGCTTCTCAAGGTTATCAGGAGACCTTCTGGCAATGTGATCACAATATTGAAGGATGCGCTGTGTGATGGTTTGCTAGAGGAGTGGAAACATCCACATTTGATTGATAATAATATTTTGTATTATATTATGTCTTTTCTTATATTTGGTATTTTCTCTTTTATGTTTATGTTGCACTGGGTTATTGTAATAAATAAATAAATAAATATCTAACCTATTGATCGTGTGTTTCATTTTTTTTTCTTGAACACTACTGTTTAACTGTGAAGAATATAATTTATAAGTCGATTATATTTTTTTTCTATGCTTTTTCTGTATTATTGATTATAATTTTTTCTGCAATAATTTATTGCTTACATAAGTTCTGCTATTATCTTGATAAGTATGCAAATATAAGGTTCCTTTTAATAGCTTCTTATAGCATGATGATATCTACATACTTACTAGTAAAAGTTTCTCTACATCTGTTTGGGGATTCGATTTGAAAAAAAATAATAAAATTGCGTTAACAAATTGTTCGTTATTGACGACATAATATATTATATTAAAACAAGTTAGACCCTCTCTGGTCAGTCTTCGGATTTTATTTGAACTATCTCTAACCTGTTTACGGAATATTGATTTATTGTCCAAGTTTCACTTCCGGAATATATTATTTGTTTGTTAGTAGGCACGCACACTAAAAGTGAGTAGATACGCACAATTTTATTTCATTCTTAATAAGTATCTACGCATTTTTATATCACTGACACAATTTTTACTCTTCACTACTATGGAATAGTGGAGAATCATGATTTCAGAAACTTTAAGTATTTTTTACATCAATTTTTCAATATGTATCATGTAGAGAGTGCATACTTTGAGTTTCGTCGTGATGTTTTTGTGTGTATTCCTTTTACCGTATGCAATATTTCTTCTCTATGATTACATCTGCAAAAAAAAATTGAAAACTTTCTCACGGTAAGAAAAATCGAGATTTTCTAATAAAGTTTGAATTTTTAATACATTAGAAATACACTCTTCAAAAGTGCTTTCAGGCATTGTAAATCTTTAACGAAAAAAAATGAGAAAATTGAATTGATCACTACATATCATATACAGAAAACTGTATTTTTTTACTCTCCACTGCTATGAATGTAATATTCATCTACATACTATCATGCCATCTTCCTCATCGAGGAGTTTTACTCTCCACATCTGTCTTCTTCAAGGGGTAGGCAGTGAGAGGCGAACACCGCATTCTTCTATCTTGACACATATCCATCAACTCATCAACATTTATGCATCGTCTCATACATGATCGACTATTGTTAAGCAATTTAAGCAATAAACAATTTTTTACATCAATTTCTCAACATGTATCATGCAGGTAGAGAGTGCATACTATGAGTTGTTGCATGTGTGAAGTATTATGAAAACTTTTGTCCCCAGGGAAACTTATATTTGTTTAGGAAGATACTAAAAATCTTCTACTTCCTGGCCTCTTCCTATAACTAATCGTCTGTGAAGACTGTTGGGGTCAGCTCTCCTCGTCCTCAGGCTGTACACTCTTCGGTCCTGGGCCGCCTCCGATGTCAATTTTTGTCTCATCAATTGGGAACTCCTTTGCGCCATCCATGTATTTTGATCTTCTCCTATTCGTTGGTCGGGGGATGTCTACGGCCATAGCCTGGTTCACAATGTGATACTCGGGTCTTCTTAATATCTGACCATACCATTTCAATTGTCATTCTTCTAATTTATTGTTAATGCCTTTCTCTCCTAAGCTTTTTTTATTTTATTTTTTATGAAGTACATTTCTATTATATGAATTAAATACAAAATGTACTTCATAAAAATGCATTTAGGGATTGTCAACATTTCAAGATGAAATAATGTACACTTACTATGTATTAGAGAGTTTGGGATTGGCCACAATCCATTCGTTTATTTAAAAATGATTTTAGTATAAGAAATAATGGTATATTTAAAAGTTTTTCTTTGATTTATTTATTTTTATAGATAAATTGTTACATGAACGTACATATTTTTTCAAAATAACATGAATTTCATTCATTGAAAACAAAAAGGTAATTGTATATTATTTATTGGTATTTTTAATTGTTTGTTTTCATATTTAAACTTCGTGTTGTCTATTCTTCAAGAATATTTCATTTAACACTAAGTATTAAAATATCAACATGTTGAAATTACTTTATGACTTCTTGGTAAGAGGATAAACTGTAATAAAATGTTACTGCATAATCCAAAGATCGTATTTTTTGCATATATACAGGACGGTAGTATTGTGACGTTATATTTTGAGATTTTCATAATTATCATTTATCGTAAATGTGAAATAATAGAATCAGATAAAAAAGAAAAGTGTGTAATATTAACGCATTGAAATATCTCATTAATAATTTAGATACACGTTCGCTTGTGACACAATTTACTTATAACAAATTGTAGGTCAAGTTCATTAAGTGCTTCTCAGAAGAATATTAAATTCCTATAAAAAATAATTCGTCGGGTATGATTACATTCGCTTTCTCATCCATACATACATACATACATACATACAAATGTACATACATATTTGCTCACCTGTTATCGAGTACAACAACACAACACGTCTTCAGTGTTGGTCTACATTATATATTCTGAGTATAATTTCATTAAGGTAATATTGTCACATTCAATGAAAATAAACATATTATCTTTTATGACATAATTATTACATGTCATGATACTATAAATTAAAGTCGAATTGTCAAAATTTAAGAACTAGAACATCTTCGACATCTTTAATTAAAGTCAATTTGATTGCATACATGTTATTTATATGTATATTTTATTTAGATTTAAAAAAATAGTGCAGTTTCTTTCATCTAGTATAAATAAAAAGTATGAAAGTATACTTTCCTATACTTACCTATACGTATTACGTACCTATACTTATTGAAGCTATGTTAAATGTTGTGGCTCTTTTGGGAATGGCTCATGATTCTTCATGTTTCGAAAACACAATTCTCATTTTTTACCCTTAACGAATACCACGGTGAATCAAAAACAGTCTTGGTGGCTGACGCAACTGCGTATGTAATAAAAAAATAATAAAAAAATATGTATATATACCTATATATTATATAGATTTTACTGTATCCTATTCGAATATATAATTCCCACATACAGGCTTAGCCTTAGTGGGATCCTTACATATATTTTAAAATATTTAAGTTATATTTATATGCTATGTACCTAACTTTGTAAGGATTTGAAATAAAAAAAATAAAAAAATAAATATATAATAAAGCTTGTATAAAAAAACAACACACAAAAAATATTCCAATATATATTTTTTTTATATCACAAAATGAAAATGTCCTTGTTAAACAAGTACATATACAACTCCCTACGTTCCCTAAAATAAGCATAAATGCTTGTGCTGTAGGTGAACGAAATCGGTCGAGGCAGGATTCGAACTCGCGACCACTGGATTACTAACCCAATAGCACTAACCGCTCTGTCATCGACCCATCTGTATCCATACACAAAAAACTAAGGAAGCACACAACATCTTAAAATATTGCTTCCTCGATGTATTCAATACCTAGGCGACGAAAAGCGGCAAGAGCAAATGCATCCTTCACACATTCTGGCAAAACATTATACAATTGAAAATCTTTGTAATACACATTATTTTGTGTACCTGCCAGGTAAGTCTGAGGCAGTTTAAAGTTCTGCCACTTCTTGTCGGGTGTGAACTTCAAAATTATAAAGAACATGTATTTTTGGTGCGGAAAAACGATGTCATATAACTCCTCTACTAAACGAATTAAACTGGTTGAGTGTCCAGAGCGAGTTGATTACAAATTTGTTTGACCGTGTTTAATGCTTTAAACAATCTAGCACCACAATACACTCAAGAGCAAGTATCTCACACTCCTGGATGACAGGGTAACAACTACCTAAAGGAGTTGGACAGAGTCAATAAATCGGCTTACTATGACCGATGCTTTGGTGTGAGCGGTCCAATTAAGTGTTCGCAGTGCTCAAAGTAAGAGCACTTTAACTAAAGGACTGAAAACAGCTTTGTTTCGTAGAGCGGCACATAACTAAACTGTCAGCGCCCTTGAAATGATCTTGAATCATTAAACGGCGCTACATAAATTATTATTATTATTATTATTATATATGTAATGAAAATATTATACGCCTTTAGGATATATTTTTTCTTCGATTTTTTTTTAATACATTCACTGTGTATTGTACTGGATGTGCATATAATTACAACTGTCATGTTGTCAGCTACTATTGCCTACATCTCAATATGTTGGTAACCCAAATTTCTTTATATGAAAAAAATAGAATAAAAAATTACTTGTATGTTTTAATGAAAGATTATGAATGTATATATTTTTTACTGTCTATTTATCTGAGGAAAATCAAATTTGTACATTTGATGATCAATAACGTCTCAATATGTATTACAGTATCTATTCAAGGATTGTTATTTTCTCACATGTCAAATTGTGACCTATAAGATATTCATAGTACCCACATCACTTGTAGACATTATTTAGATAATATACAGAGATACCTCAATATAATTAAGCTCAAAATATAACACACAAAAAAGACACAACATATGGACGTACACAGACAAAGCAAACGAATTCCTCCTTAAATTAATAAGAGGTCGGAAGTTGGAGTTTCAGTATCCTGTGCATAGTGTCTGTCTGATATAAACAGCCATTTCTTTGTTCTACTAAAAAAATTATATGCAATCAAATTATTCAATTCATTACGTGCGTTTGGTCAATCTTCAACCGTTTATATAACTACTAACAGAACACAGATAACTCTACTCATTTTAGTTTGAGTTCCACGAATCTTAAAGTAGGTAATCCAACTGTCGATATGTTCAAGAAAACTTTGTTCTCTTAGCATATCGACAAAGTATCAAGCCAAGATACGCGAGATTTGAGGGTCTATATTTTTCACGGTTTTTCCAACATTGGAGTCAAAAAACACCAACTTGGAGGCTTCGCAAACGGATTTACTCAGAATTCGAAGTAGAACATTTAGTGTGTCTATGTGTCTGTCTGTGTATGTGTGTAGACAAATATAAAATCTCATATATATTTTTTCAAAAAAATCTCAAATATTTTTTATTAAGATAAACATTTTTTTATAATAAATTTATGTGTTTAACTGCCTATAGTTCCAAAGTTTTTAAAAATATTGAAGAAACACCCCAACTAGAAAATTTTATTTGCTATAAAAATATGAGCTCTGTAGTAGTACCTACACCTCAAACTTTTTTTATCAATTTTCATAAAAATTGAATTTAGTGACGACATCGTTTCACATTATTTGTAAGGCAGTAAACACTACACAATATCTCAATCAATACTTTGATACCTACTTAGACTACAAACATACATCATGCTGTTTCACATTCTGGGTTGGAAAAACAGACTTCCCTCCATACTATCCTATCCTGACATATATACCTACATGTTAGATATAGAAAAAAATCTTAAAATATTTATTAATTTGTGTTTAAGTGTTTATTGTTTGGTACGTATTCTTTAATTATGCATACTATCGCCATCGACAGTTGGATCTCATGTGTTACATGCAACTAGTTATAATGACATTGATTGCCGGCCTTACTAAGATTATAATCCCGTGATGAGGACGATTATTTACAAAAAAACTGAATATACAATTTTAAAATATGTTATAATAATATTCTATTGGGTCACCAATCTCAATAGTCGTCAGAATGGTATGAAGCTCGTCAAAAACCAATACCATGATTGGAAATCACGTTTGAGATAATAATTAAATATAACTTTTCTATATAATATTATGTATTTACAATAAAAATAATATACACTGCGCAAATCTTGTTTCATTTAACGTCTCAAAAACCCAAGCCTGTCTAATTTCTGCGAAGAGAAACCCCAATGAATTGCAAGTGTCTTTCAACGGAAGCACCCTACCTAACAGCAGCTCTATCGACCTGCTTGGAGTGTCTATAACGAACCAATTACACTACAAGGGCTCCATCGAAGCTAAGGTGAAACTCGCCTCCAAAAAATTGAGCGTACTATATAGAGCGCGTAAATATTTTACTAAGACCCAGATCTGTATACTCTACAAAGCGCAAATACGTCCAATTATTGAATATGGCAGTCACCTCTGGAGTGGCGCCCCCCAATACCTACGGAATACCCTCGACGCTGTCCAAAGGCGTGCTATACGTCTGATTGATGATTCATCACTGACTGATGGATTGCAATCTCTAGAACACAGACGCAGAGTCGGTATTTTAAGTTTATTCTATAGATACTACCACGGGAATTGCTCAGAAGAACTTGCATCTTTGGTCCCTCCTCCACCCACTCGCAACAGAGTCACTCGCTTCACTCAATCTCAGCACCCATTCACAGTGGACCTTCAACATATACGAACAAGTCGCTTCTCGAACTCCTTTATTAATACAGCAGCCCGACTGTGGAACGATCTTCCGAATTCTGTGTTTCCATCTTCGTACAACCCGGGTCTTTTTAAAATCCGAATTAATAAACTCTTTTCTAGATTGCAAACCCCTCCCAACGCTACGTAGTGCGCTTCTTCGGAAGAGTAAAATGGATCCAAATCCTAATAGCTGGCGTCCCCTACGTAGACATGTTAAAAAAAAAAAATAGCGAGCTTATCGAAAGATAAATTATAAAAAAAAATATAAAATAAAAGTTCATCTGAAACATCGTTTGTTCCATAATTATACTATCGAATGATGGATGTAACATTTTCGGTGTGTCTGAGTCTTGGCTTGTGAGCACAATTCATGATGCTGAACTTGCACCAGTGAATCTTTATGACATATTCAGACGCGATAGAGCTGACCGGACACAACGTAGAGGGGGCGGGGTCATGATTATAGCACAAAAGAACTTACAAGCATACTCTCGTGACGATATTATATGCTCTGCCGAATGTCTTTGGGTTACTGTGCCTGCTTCTAGCTTCACTTATGGGAAAAATGTTCACGTTGCCTGTGTTTATCTTCCTCAAGGAACAGGATATGAATTGGCCGTTGACTCTTTCTTGAATTCTTTATACTTAGTGCGAGATAAATATCCTAATGACTTTATTTTCGTAATGGGTGATTTTAATATGCCGGACATAAGATGGACATTACACTCAAACACAAATTATTTAGAACCAGAAAATCTTTGCAACACACCCAATACACAACTGGCTAATACATTGGCCTACACTTGTTTATATCAATGCAATCATATAACTAATACAAATAATCGACATTTAGACTTGATTATCACGAACATTGATTGTATTGTTACCCGCGGATGTACTCCATTAGTAGACGAAGACGATCATCATCCTACTTTAAATACAGAATTACATTTAGGTAATATAGTCCCGTTAAGAAGACGTATGGGTTAGTGTTAAAAGGCATAATGAAAAGTCCTCCCTCCATCAAATTTATCAATACGCGTGTAATATTTAAGGATAGGGTCAAAGTTTTGGGTGTTACACTAGATAGAGGCCTAACTTTCCAATACCATGTTCGTGCTGTATCCGATAGTGCAAAAATAGCCTTCCAAAAGATTTCACGTCTTGCTCGAGCTAGTTGGGGCCTTAAATTTCCAGTAGCAAGACTGTTTTACAACGCTACCTTTCTGAGTATTATGTGTTATGCCGCTCCTTGTTGGGCTCATCGTTGTGAAACCCAATACATTAGACGTCTGCTGCTTTCTGGACAGCGCTTCGCTCTAATAGCTTTAGCAAAGGCTTACAGAACCTGCGCTACTGACACACTTTCTATTCTCACAGGTATGGCTCCCCTTGATCTGGAAACACAGCGACGAGCTTCAATTCACAACCTGTATAGAGGTCGAAGCTCAATTTTGTGGTGGTGTTTCTCTCCCACCTGTAAATTTACCCACAGTTCGTGGAGAGATTGAGAACTTGGCCCGGAGTTCTCTTTTAGATGCTTGGCAACGTCGCTGGTCTTCTTCTTCCGTGGGCAGACTGACATTTTTATTTCTTCCTGATGTGAGGACTCGAATTTTTTCCTCGTGGATTGTTCCCGATTATTGGACCACGCAATTCCTTACTGGACACGGCAGTTTCAAAAGTTATCTCTTTCGTTTTCACTTATCCGATTCGTCCTCATGTCAGCTTTGTGATAACCCTGAACAGACTTCTGAGCATATCCTATGGGAATGCACTAACTTCTCCGTGTCAACATTCCGACGAGAACTCTACGACGATGTCCGAGGGAATTTCTTTGGACCCATTGGACATGCGGACCTTGTAGCCACGAAGAGCAACTTTAGGGCTTTCAAGACTTTCTGTCTTAAATTCAGTGCACTATTATCTTCACTATCACTGAGCAGTGAGCCAGTTTTTTCAACATGATAAGCTCTCTTTGGCACATTAAGTGCAGTGTCTGCAAGGTTTTAGAGTTCTCCGGACTCTTCGTATGTTCTTTATGTGTTCTTTCAGAGTTTTGCAAGGGGCCGTTATTAGTCCCCATAAGCAGAACGGGTGGTGGTGGGGGAAGAAAAAAAAAAAAAAAAAGTCCCGTTAAAAGAAACCACAACAGATATTTTGTTATTTAAAAAAGCTAATTACAGCGATAAAAATGTCCATCTATCCGATACCGATTGGACATTTATTCAGATATGTGATTCTTTAGATGTAGCTGTAGATTGTTTTTATGATACGTTAAAACAAATAATTACGAAACATGTACAAAAAAAGACCATTAAGAAAAACAAATTTCCATGTTGGTATTCATCAGCTTTGATCAAAATTATCAAAGAAAAACGTAAAACTCATAAAAGGTGGAAATTGCACAACAATCCACTTGATTATTTGGAATTCACGTTACTCCGTTCCCGTCAAAAATCTGTTCAGAGGGAATGTTACTCACGTTACATTGATGACACAGAGAATAGTATACAAAGTAATTGCAAAAAACTGTGGTCCTACGAAAAAAGTAGACGGAACAATACAAACATACCTAAAACAATATTTCTAGGAACTGAATCAGCAACTGGTGGCGAGGAAGTTTGTGACTTATTTTCTAATTATTTTAATTCTACTTTTGTTACAATCTCATCCGCTGGGTTTACGTCTGCTGGTGATGAATTGGAGTCCAGATGTACCTATGACGGTATTGGTGCAATAACCATTGATCAAAGCAAAATGTTGAAATACTTACATGCTTTAGATATCAAGAAGGGTCCGGGCAATGATGGTATCCCTCCGTATTTCATACTTCAATGCGCCGAAACGCTAGCACTTCCACTAACCATTCTCTTTAACAGATCTATGAACGAAGGTAAATTTCCTAGTAGATTCAAAGAGGCTCTCATAGTTCCCATATATAAGAAGGGGTCGAGGAACAATGCAGAAAATTATAGACCAATATCAATACTATCAGTTTTTAGTAAATTATTTGAACGTATTACATATGATCAAGTATATCCTGTAATAATTAAATATATTCATGACCAACAACATGGTTTTCTAAGAAACCGTTCCGTGTTATCAAATGTGCTCATTTTCACTGAATATTTATCATTTAATATGGAGGATAAATATCAAATTGACGCAATATATACAGATTACTCAAAGGCTTTCGACAGAGTCGATCATGTCATATTAGCTAAGAAATTAAAATTAGTAGGGATACACGGTAACTTACATAGGTGGTTTGTGTCGTATATTGAAAACAGGTCTCAGTCAGTAAAAATTGACAATTACAGGTCCAATTTTAAGTTTATTCCATCTGGCGTTCCACAAGGCTCACACTTGGGAACGTTATTGTTTAATGTTTACACTCACGATATCTACATGTGCTTTACAATATGCTGATGACATGAAGGTTTATTTAAAAATTCGTTCAATTGCAGACTGCCATAAACTTCAGAGTGACCTGGATAGATTATCACAATATTGCAAACAAAACAAACTTGACTTGAATATCTCAAAATGTTACAAAATTTCATTCACTCGTGCAAAAAACATTATTAAATATAACTATACGTTTCACAATATCACGCTCGAAGAAGTAGATCATATAAGAGATTTGGGGATTACGCTTGACTCAAAATTAATGTTCGACAAACATCTCGATATAATAGTTAATAAAGCTTATAAATCTTTGGGGTACATTATCCGCCTGTGTAAACCATTTAAAAATGTCAGTACACTTCATAGGTTATACACCACGTTCATACGTCCACATTTAGAATACTGCACTCCAATATGGTCTCCTTACTACCTAAAACATATAAATAGAATTGAAAAAGTACAAAAGAAGTATTTGAAACATATCAACTTTCGTTTACGCATATATTTTCCTTTATATTCCGAATCAGTTCAATTTCACAAATTTGACACACTAGTTAATCGACGAATTATGGCCGATCAATCTCTCTTATATAAGGTAATAAACAATTTTTTTGACTCTTCTGCACTAATAAACTTTATACCACTCAGAGTTTCTGGAAGAACTACCAGACGGCCCGAATTGTTTCACGTTCCTGTTTGTAGAACGAACTATCGGAAGTTTTCAACTATCCCTCGAATTTGTCGACAGTATAATGAAAGTTTTTATGATATTGATATATTTTTCCATTCTTATAATCAATTCCGGGAGAGGGTTAGGTGCGAGTGCAGACGGATATCATAATGACGAAAGGTGTTGTGACATACCATAGTTTCTCTACCTCTCACATTCCTCCACTTTTCTATTTCTATTCCTACAGTTCCTCCCCCATCTCCGTCATTATCCTTGTTGCTTTTGTTATGTATATATTTTTTTTTAGTTTTTAATAGGTATATAATATTAATATTTTTTCAGAATCAACTGTAAATACGTACTTTGTGGACAGTTTTTTGGTCTTGATTTATTATTCATTGTTTTATATTCATATTAGTTAATGATGCTGTTATTGTCCCAAATAAACCAAATAAATAAATAAATAAATAATTGTTTTCCTTTGTGCTTTCTTTCGATTTTTATCATGTTTTTATGTAATAAGCTAAACGATGTTAAATTGTTTTTTTTAAGTTTATAATGAAAAAAACTTTATGAAATTTCTCTTCTGGCGGAAATCGAATTTAATTATTAATAAGTAATTTAATTTGTGTTAATAAACTAATCAATTAAAAGTGACTGCATAAATAACGATGATAATATTATTGTTAGAACGATTAACATTAGATTGATATACATAAACATAGGGCATTAAACTTTGAAGGTCTGGGTTGAGCAGTGAACATTCTTAGCGGTCAGGTCATTCCGGTAAGGTAATGCTGCATAGATTGGTATAAACACAGGTAGAATATCTACACAACACAGCACTCGGTATGGATGATTCTAGTGTTGTTCATTATTTACTAAAATAGAAAGTGAAACCGTAAACATACGCCCACTTGTGAACCGGACATTGACTGTTATTTTATGAACTTGTGATCGATATACACAACTTAAAAGATTTGTCACATATTGTCATATTTTGAATGTTAAAATATTTACCAAAATTATTTTAATACTTGAAAACATGATGTAGTATCTCCGTATATTTTGATATTAAAGATTCTTTGGTATATAAAATAATTCCGTAAACTGTCTCACATTCCACTACCTTTCATATAAATTTATTCCTCAGTCATTAGTACATTACTCATTACTTTACCTGTATCTTTTTATTGTGTTGTAAAATTTAGTAATGTACATACATACATACATACATACCATCACGCCATATCCCTTACGGGGTAAGCAGAGAGAACCGAGCGCCATACTCCTCTATTTTTGCATACATTCCTAGCTTCCTTTACATGCATACATCGTCTCATACATGCTCGTCGATTATTCAAGCTTCTAATATTTCCTTCATTCAAAATATCATTCACATGGTCATGCCATCCCTTTCTGGGGCGGCCCCTACTATTCACTCCATCTCTTACACCCATGTATATTTTTTTGGTCAGTCGTTCATCATTCATTCTTTCTATATGTCCAAACCACCTCAAAGCATTCACTTTTATTTTACATATAATATTTATTTATTTATTTAATATTGTTTCTCAGGCAACTAACAGGTGCTATGTCAAATATTATTTAACACGCACCCAATAACAAGTTGCCACATTCTGGAGACTTACTCCTTCTTTATCTTGCATTCTCTCCTTATGTCCTCATTTTTTATTCTATCATATATCGTTCTATTACATACTCTTCTTAGTGATCTCATTTCTACAGCATTTATTCTACTTTCATGCGTCTTTTGCTACGTCCATGTTTCACTGGCATACATCAAAGTGGGCACTACAATTGCATTATGTACGGCAATTTTGGCTTCCTTTGAGATGCTTGGATCGGACATTACTGGTCTGAGAGCTCCGTTTATTCTATTACCTGCCATAACTCTTCTTTCAATGTCTTTATCAGGTCTTCCATTCCATTCAAACATACTCCCCAAGTACAAATATTCCTCTACTTGTTCTAGCCATTCGTTCTCTACTTTTATTCTACACGGAGTCATACTCACAGTTTTTTCGAATACCAATATCTTAGATTTACTCACATTCATTCTCAGTCCGTTCTGCAAGCATCCTTCATACACTTTATTCACTAAATACTGTAACTCATCCGCACACTCAGCAATCACTACTTTATCATCTGCATACATCAGATCACGTACATTTACAGTATTTAGTGTCAGGCCTATATTTTCATTCTTTAGTGCTCTTACGCAGTGATCAATATAGATATTGAACAGCCATGGGGATAATACGCAGCCTTGCTTCACCCCCTTATGAATAGGGAACCATGTTGTCAGCGTATCGTTGACACGGACACAGGCTCCACTATTTTCATACAGAGACGCAACAGCACGTAATGTAATAAATTATATGTGGCTAGGCAAAGTTGGGTGCATATCAGACACATACACATCTTCTTCTTCGGCCCTCCTTCGTCCAGTAATGGACATAGGCCTCCCCCTGAGACCTTTACAGCTCCTTATCTTGGACAGACCGCCTCCCATCTTATATCATCAGACCACATTTTTCGAGGCCTTCCAACACATCTTTTGAGTCCATCTGGAGTCTGCATCCACGTACACATAATTACAAATTAATCCTTTTCTACCCTGTTTTCCTATCCTTTCCTTTCCTATCCTGGCCTGAAAATGATAATATTCACCGCCCTCAATGTAAAAGAGAAGATGATTTGATATAAAATTATTTTATTTTTTTAATACAATATTAGTGCTGACTTATAACTGTCAATTTGATATACCTACCGCACCGCTAATGTTATCTCAATATTTTTCTTAATTTATTTTATCTATTTTTCATATTGTGGCGAAGCGCAGCACTGCGCCTTCGAGCCACTACGTGACACGCGCCGCCTCAATTTGTATTGGCGCAGAGCCCACTCTCCCACTTTATTCAGCCCTTACCAGCCCAGCTCGCAGGACGTTTGCCGTGAACGCTTCCTCCACATCGATCCGCGCTAGTTAAATATTTAAATAGTCTTTAAAAGAATGTACAAAAATTAGTCATAATAAATTATATATTCAGTAAGTGATCTTTCATTATAAATAATCAGTTGCTACCCAAGTATATCTATTGGTAAGGAAGTATTTTATTTTATCTTTTATTTCACTGAACACGCAAATATATCCCTCCAATAACTAATTAATATATATAATCCAACCTAAATACTTCCTGCCAAAATATTAAACCCACATAATTTAACTTCAGTGAAGTAAAAACATAAAATCACACGCTGTGAATTCAGAACCAGCATGTGAAGACAATCGAGTCAACACTTCTTGCGCTTATGTATTTCAGAGAATTTCTTCATAATAAACAATGTTTTTTCACATATTTTTTTCATTTTTTAGAGAAATAAAGGACTTGAATCTCTCTCTCCTCCTAAGCTTGTATCCCACAGAGAGGTAGCTTGTATCAGCTCTCCTTACTACGCTCGTCCACTTTGTTATACCCTGGAGCATCGTCCTCTGAGATATTTGGTACATGTCCACATGTTCTCAGCCACCAAGCTCTTTTATCGCCTTTAGGACGACCTTTGAATTTTTTACTGTCCAGTGCATTATTACATATTTATTCTTGCGGTTTTCTTCGAATATATCCGAACTACCTCAGAAAAGAAATAAATAAAAGGACTGCAATGAATTGTCATTAGTCACCTCTACAAGTTAAAGCATCTTAATACTTTTTCCTGTATTAATGTAAAACCTGTTTCTTTTTCGAATTAAATGAAGAGTTTCATCTGCAAGTCTTTTAGTTATGTAGTTTTTTTTTTAATTTTATTACATTGGTGTACCTGTTGAACATAATAAAAGCGAAGTCGACTTGTTGCTACTGTCAATAACTTTTCATATGATGAACAATTGATTGTGCAATATTAATTTATGCATTTAGTTCATAAATGTATATAATTCCTACCACTACTTTATACTCAATACTCGATTATATGCATTGTATATGTACTGAATGTGAATTTAAATTATGATAGAAATCCGGAATGTTACCCCGACAGTAAATATAACAATGAAATCGATACAAGAATGAAGTAAAAATAGAACTTGTAGAACTTGATCATTTTATTTCTCAATACTGTAATTTTATTTATTGAGATATAATTAAGATGCAACATAAATACTTTCCATGTGTTATACAATGTTTAATATTCATAAAAATAAAATAAAAATCTCGGGCGTTTACCACAATCTACTCAACATTCTACAGTGTACAATTCGGAGTACAGAATTTTCTAGAGTTTCATTCTACATAGAAATAGAACATATTCAGCAAGATTCTGGAATATCATATTATGTCTAGATAAATAGTCCTTGAATTCGATTCACATAATGCGGCAATGAAACCTCCTTATGACAGTGAAAATATTTAAATTACATATTTCGAACGTTAATTGAAAACGCACCCATAGCAAGTTTCCATATTATAGAGACTTTTTGTTTCGTGTAACCTTCTCACAAATCTAGGCATTGTAAGATCAGCTCTAGAATCAAATATCTTACTAAATGAACAACATTCACCGAAAATATTGTCTACTTATGCAATAAACATACATACAATTTTCGATTACAAATTATAACGTAATAAACATTATTCTTTTCAGTTTTTCGATGAAATAAAATCTATCTGAATACGATATTGAAAAAACTTGAACGCCTTCAAATAGTTTAATCATCCGTTTAATCTTTGGACTTAAAAAAACTTGATCACATTCCTCTCTAACTTAATTTCATTCATTGGCCCAAGATTGTCCCCACGGTCAATTTCCATTCGGTAAAAAGGGAATCGCGGTCAATCGGCAATGGTCAACTATTCGGGAATCATATCTTGCCACTGTTATACAACATGCATTGTAATCCAAACTTACCTCAGTTTTTTAAAGGTTAATTCACTTATCTTTCAAGCCACGGGCGTCCACTTCGATCTGCTGAACGGACTTTAATAGGTATCTATTACAATTCATAGCACTGAATTTTTAGCTCTTCATTTAGAGTATAATCAGCAACACTATCTATCTTAATTAACATATTTAAAAAAGGCTAAATATCTATCTGATAATTTTCTTCTTCCTGTCCTTGTCCTTTTGTTTTCATACCATTGTTATAAACTGTTCTTATATTCAATCTATTTTTGTCTTCTTCTGTGATATTTATTATTGTTATTTTTGTTATATCGTTACCTAATTGCCATAGTGCATATTGTATTGTATATCAACTCTAGTTGGTTGGAATAAATTGCCGTTTGGCAATAAGCCCGTCAGTGTACAACTTTCAAGAAGTTACAAAATTAAAAAAAAATATGTTTTGTCGAATTGAAACAGATCAGCTTGGCCCTCAAGAATCTATAAGTTTCATCATTTGCTTACACCACAAGAATATAGTAACGACGCACCAGATCAATGAAGTTGAACTAGAAAGACTAACAAATATATTATTTTGGATTTCGTCATACCTGCATTGCTGATGAATACCAAAGCTAAACCGGCTGCAAGTATAAGAAATACAATATCCCCAAATTCTAACGGAATTCAGGTATCTGCAGAGATGTACGTGGGAAGGAACATGTGTTATTATTAATAATATCTTATTGGTAAGTATGTCTTCTTTCCCTTTAGCGCTTTTGCCCCATTTCTATCGGGGTACGCTTTGACCATGATCCTGGAATTAGCGAGTATGGTTATTACATTGAAGCGACTGCCATCTGACCTTCGTAACCCTTAGAAAGGGGAACCAGACAAATTGGATCATGGCTACAAATAGCTAGTGATATAAATCCACACATAGATTTTTTTGAAAAACCAGAGGTGCGTGCCCCGCCCGGATTCGAATCGTCGACCTCACGCATGTGAGGCGACGACCTTACCGCTGGGCTATCACCGCTCTCTTTATTGGTAAGTATGTATATAAATATATTTACACGGTATTAATTTATTAACATTTCCTAGGTTATATAAGAGAATCATTTCTTCAAGAACTGAAGTCTCCGTGTAAATGATATTGACCCATGATGAGAATGACTTTTCCTAATCTTATAATTCAATGAGGCACCGTTTTAGAATGGATCTTCGACTCTTCGATAGTGCTTTAAATAATTATTTAACAGTTGATTAGTTTATTGTCTTTATATTTTTTGATTTATACACACTGTTGCTTCATTGTATTGCTTGTAGGTATTGTTTTTGGTTATAACAGATAGATGGAAGTCGAAAATTCCACTATCCGTGAACATATATTATAAGAAAAAAAAATTCTTAGCAGTTAATAAAAATAATATTTACATAAAGAAGTGTTTTTTGTGTCTTAAATAAAATGTTTTATAACCGAATATTCTTTTTTAATTGCATATACGCAAACATTCGATTTTTTCCCTTTCGGGAGTCAAATGATATTTTTATTGGCAAACATTTTTTCAACGTCTCAATATTGTAGAAGAACCAGGAACTCGAGGCACCTACAGGGCTTTCGACCTATCATCGGCTGGTTTACGTGATCACTTTATGCGCTTGCGCAACGTTCACCAATTATACCTTCTTATTGAGTTCCCTTATCGATGTAATTTGGAAAGTTCTATATATTTGAATAGTGTGTAACATTTTACCTGACAATAATGCATTATTACTATTGCCATCTATGGAGTAAAAATGTTGAAAAAATGTTTGTCAATAAAAAAAATGTTTTATAACCTTTATTGAAATATATCTAATAGACAAAATAAGGAATCTACACACATAAGATTATTTCACATACATGGGGTCGTATTTCAAGAGTTATTTGAGAAAAAGGTAAGGTTACGTACCGCGAGAATACTGCTTTCGGAACCTCAAATTTTTCTTATATAATTATTAAATAACTCCCGTAATACGACCCATAATATTAATAAGCATCAAGTAAAACCGGGCTGTTAATGTGGTTTAAAATGTTTTTTTCAAATCAAAAACTTATATGCATTTAATTAACAATCTCAGTTTATCAAGAACAACACCTTTATTTTACTTTATCTATACTATACAGACATGATTCATATTTTCGAGAATTACCCTAACAATAAATTAATCACAACGAGGAAACATCTACCATATAATAAATTGAAAATGATTATTCATTAAATTTTTAAACAACAACCGATAAAATTTTCATTGTTACTAAGTGACAATAGATAATCACTTGGACTGTCCAGATATATTTTGACTAATGGTTTATTATAATGTTGATTCATTCATTAACTGTGCAAACCTAATATAGATACATGACAACATATATTGAACTTACCATTTAATCACATGTCATTTAAAGAGAACTCTTCTTATATTTTATTTGAATGATTTCACAATGTGAAAAAATAAACAATCGCTTGTGAAATATCATCAAGATTCTTCATCCATGATGATATATTTTTCCCAGGCCTCAATGTCAATGACAATCAAAAGGGATGAGCAAACCATTTGTATTGCATCGGTGTTCGTCAACAACAAGGAGGCAAAAAATGAATGAAGTCTTTATATAAATAGTAAATTTAATAACAAAATAAACCTACTGAAATAACAATTCTATTTCACATCAAAATGGCAAAAAAAAATACATTTTTGAAAACAACTAAAAACATAAATTCTAATGTAAACACATTGTGATTTGCGATTTCATCACAGTTATTCATATTCGAATAAGATTTTTGATAATGAAATAATCGAGAAAAAATACAATGAGACGTAGTTTTCAAGTAACTTTTATTTTTTCAATAGTTTCGTGTGTCTTTCCATTTGAATTGTTTAACTTGTTTATGTCATCAGCATCACTTTGTATCGTTTTTTGTTCCAAATCCGTCTTCTTTGTTGGTTTTCTAATATAAGTTCTAATGTAGAAGTCTCCAAACAGAACCATCATAAAGAAGTTTTGTGGAACTAATACAAAAGCTGTCCAAACTGGGTAAGCACAGTTTGGTACGAAAAGAAGCGTTGAAAAATGTATCACCAGGAGGAAAAATTGAAGCTGGAAAAAATATTGATATTAAAAAAATGAAAAAGGTAATTATATATTTTTGAGACAATTGTCTAGTGAGGTTAGGGATTTTGCATAGTATATTTTGTGATATAAAGTCGTTAATTAAATTAATTAATATTGATTTGCATGTAGGTATATTAAAGAAACAATACGAGAATATATTTTTAATAGAATTAATCGTAAATACAATAAATACAAATTTTTACTAATAATTACAAAAAGGTTTATTGAATGCATATTTTCATAACGACATACTTGCAACTTCTTGTTTTTATGAATATTAGGGGAATACATTCGTATTATTATGAATATTTCTTATTTCCAAACAATATATTATATTATATTTACAAAAATCCATTAGTTATTTAATATGTATATTGGTTTTTTCTACTCACCAATTGTAGTTGCGTAATATGTTTTTTCCACCACAGAGATTTTTTGTATTTATCGTCTATCAGAGTAAGAAGATAGTAGGAATACATTATAACGTGAACAAAGGAGTTAATGACACCAAGAGAAGTTCCGTGCCCTCCTGAAAAATTAAACTTTTTATAATTTAAATTGTACACATTAATATGTTTTGATATAATATACCTACCTAATATTAAATAGTTCATTGCATAAATTCACAAAAAGTTTAATCTGCACGTATCGATGTATTGAACCATACATTTTTTAAAAAAGATTATCCAAAATTTTATACAAGAAAACAATTTATTTTTCTGGCGCGATCTTGAAATGACATTTTTATATTAATATTTATAGTAAAAATCGTTTTCACCTAATGTTATATAACTAAAAATTAAAAATCCAATTTCATTTCATTTCCATGAGAGTAAAATGTATTTTATTTTTCCACAAAAAAAAACATAAATGCTTACACAGAACAAAACAATGACGAAATTAATCAAAACATGTCACCTTTTCACAATTCTTATCAAAACATGAAATGTATTCCTTATAATATAACATGTAAATCAGAACAGTATTACTTTTGAAAAGGGGATCTTTTGACTTTATCTGAACACACCCGGAGTCTGGGAATGAAACACAATCACGCACCTTTGAAGAAATAAATGCTTCAGGAGGCATATAAAACGAAACACCCAAATTTGAAATCAAATTTCTCAAATATGTAAAAGTATATTTAAAAAAAATATAAGATATGTATTTTCAACCTTTTTCAAGTGAATACTAGTCACACAAATGTACAATTTCAACATAAATTCCTCTAAAAAAAAATAAAGCATTTGTGTACTACCCCATAAGTATGTGTCGCAGAGAAATAAATATTTTACGTGCATAAAGAGTGCATAAAATGAAAGTGAATGACCGATATTCTTTTTTCATTTCATGTCAGGTTTGTTCTTAAAATGCAAAAAATTAACAAATTTTGGGTTTCCAATAATTTAAATCACGTATAAACCCTTTTTTACGCACGCGATAGTTACCCTTATATATTATTATTGATAGTTACCTACTCATCAGGGATCTGATATTCCCGATGTTCCTTTATGGTGTGGAAACATGGACACTTAGGGAGCAGAATGAAAGAGGATCGATGCTTTCGAAATGTGGTGCTAAAGGCGTATGTTGCGCATCCCATGGACAGCCAGAAGAACGAATGTGTCAATTCTAGACGAGCTGAAGATCGAGGATCGTCTATCGACGATAAGTTACAGACGTATCCTTCAATTCTTTGGACACATTGCCAGAAGGGAACCATACTGCCTCGAAAAGCTTGTTGTGATGGGCAGCGTGGAGGGACGGAGATCTCGTGGTCGCTCACCGACCAGATGGAACGATTTGTTTAAGTCCACAATGGGGTCTTCGGTGACTGGTGCTCTGCGTTCAGCCCAAAACAGATTGGCATGGAGGCGGGCCATACGTGTGGCGACGGACTACAGCCACTATCCTCAGTCATGAGGAAAAGGACGAATGATAGTTACCCTTACTAACACGTAACTTCATAGTGCATTAGGCGGTTTTAACATATCATGTTTTGAGGGAACATCTCTAACAATAGACACGTGATTACATCATTTGGAAGGGCTTCAAGTGACACAAATTATAGAAAAAAATTATAACTTACGTCATAAATATACCAGTTGAATGTAATATCATCAATACGTTTACAGCAGTAAAATATTCGAGAAAAAAATGTATTTAATACATAATATTATATACCTACTGCAATATCATATGTATTCCAAATATGATAATTATTTGTTATTACACAAATGTCTGAGTAAACAAACTTGATGCTATAAAAAGTATGAAAAAAACGCGTACTCCGAATATGGATTATAAAATGACGAAATTGATGTTCAAAGCTCATTTTAATTACGTCCAAATAAGTTTGTAATTCATACGAAACCTACAAGGTAGGTATAATATGTATAACCACTTTTTTACGAAACATACATAACTTGAAAGGATTCTTTCTTGAGTGTAAAAATATTTTTGGACATATATCTTTTGAAATACAACGTATTTTATTGAATTTCTATGGAATACTGTAGAATTATAAAACTTTATTATGAACTATAACTGTGTTGGATAATATTTTTTTTTTTGAAAATGTTAAAATGAGATCAACCATATTATTTTTTCTTTTTTTGAATTCAACAGCTACTTCAATATACAATTACAAAAGAACGATACAACATCTATAACTCTAATTACTGTATCCATCCATTTAACTTATAAATAAGGATATTTATTTAGGTAATTTAGAAAATAAAACTGAGAAAAAATAACAAAATATATAATTTTTATCACTTAGTAAAAAATGTAAAGTAGATTTACTTGTAAGAGGTAAGGAAGGAGTTTAAAAAAATATCAAGGTGTGAAATTTGGGATAATACAAAAAGTTTTTATAATAATATGATCGCTTCAAGTGTTGATTTAAATTATTACTGTGTGCTGGTACACGTGTTATTGGTAAGTTTTGTAATTGAGTTTCGATACGCTACAAATAAAATATATATAATAAATAAATAAATAAATATTTTTTCCTTGGGTTATCTCTATTGTATCCTAAACATTGATCCTTTTTTTTGGCTCTTCACCCGTGACCATTGATTCGTTAGTTCATTCCGTTAGAACGTTCGAAACTTCAGCCACATACAAAAAAGTTAAAAAAATATTTTAACAAAATAAATTATATATTTTATCACCATTATGTTTTTTTGTTCTTCAGACATCGTCCGATTGACATTCTTCAAGGAATCAATATTTATATGGTTTGTTTAAAAAATACTGAATTTTCACGTTTATGTGAGAAACGTTTATTACTTTTTATATACACGGCGCTGCTCGGGAAGAAAATGTGAAACAATAAACTAAAATAATCAAGAAAATCGTTTTTACAATTCCTGAACTTTTTATTTGCTATGATAATTTTAGAAAGATCAAATTGTATTCAATACAATAAATAAAAATTAGCATACATAAGTTAGTTTAAATACGTACTTCTGATATTTAAATAAATAAATATTTGATCGCGGAAAGTACAATTTTTGTAATTTCATTTGTAGTAACAATTTGGACGGTATTGTAAAGACGATCGATTTTTTTATATTATTCGTTTATGGTAGTTTGTTCAAAATATATGTCATCGAACATATACATATTCGTACGTCCCCTAAAGTAAGTGAATACTTGTTCTATGATTCGAACAACCAATGATTGATTGAAGTATACAAAGATTAAAACTTCAAATTTAAAATAAAAGTACTACAATCATAATAATATCAATTACAAAACACAATACATAATTTAAAACAAACTACAATAAATACAAAAACCCGGCAACATAACACACTGTGTTGTGGTTTTAGTCGGTATATGAAAATTTATAAGTTTAAGGAGTTCGGGACAGTCTATAGCGTAGTTTAATAGTTTATGTAAGAAGGAATGGTCAAAAACCTTTATTTTATCGTTGAGGTATAAAAGTTTAAATTCTAGATCTGTATAGTTGATATGTTCTATTGGAGTCCCCTCTTTATATTGAATATATGTATGACAAAGGTAAGTCTAGCACCTGGGAGTGGTTGTGTTTACCAGTGCGCATCCTCTTTATAGGTACAAATTGCAGATATTGACAATATTTCGATATAATTTGTACTTGTCCGTTTGGGAAATATGTTAGTACTTACTAAAATATATAAAAAAAAAATATTTTTTTTCGTAAATCTTCCCGAGTTTGCGCTGAACAAATCACCAAGTCTCATTGTAATCAGATGGATGGTATAAGAGCACAAAAAGGACATACAAAGATTCAAATGATACTAAAATCTACAATTTCCACCTATAGAAATGGGATGCGCACGCAACCACTCCCAGGTGTCAGACTTACCTTTTTCACACCTATATTCAATAAGGAAATAAATATCATAAAACCAGCCATTTAAAAATGATTTGTCTTTGACGTTGCAATTTCTTAGATTAGGATGTGCCTACTTACAGCAAAATAAGATTAAATTTAAAATATCTTTATAACATGTAACGTTATACATATCTAGGTAAACACAATTTACCATTTATGTCCATTCCACGTTGAAAAATTCATAAATTGACGTATAATATGCTCCCAAAACATTAAATTACTTAGCATTAACAAACTCAGAGGCCGGATCTTCAAATCCCGTTTCGCCAACACATTAGGGTCATCGCGTCATAACTTTACGTTTATTTCGGTCTTAATTTATTTTGAATTTATATAATTCATTCATTATTCATTCATAATGTAACATTAAATTTGCAAATAATAATGAATGCATCGAAATTGCATTTGTTAATATTATTTCATTCGTTACGATATGATAATTTGATTACATTATGTTTATTCCTACTGCAACTTCTTGTTACGATTACTTATATAATATTGACTTTCAGTAATATCACACACTAACAACCGCATGATGGTATTTCAATTTCAACTTATTACAATTGTCATTTATATATTTTTTCATTTTTTGACGGAATGATAAAAGTATTAATTTTAATTAAAAAAATGTATATGTATATTTAAAATATAAACAAATATACCTGGCGAAGAAATTCTTTATTAGTGTATTTTAAGTGACAATACCTAATTTTTGAATCATTATATGCTGATTTTTTCATCCCTATAAATCGAGTCTAGGATACATACACATGAGTTTGTTGGTTTAATCACTTTGCCACAGGGTTCAGTTTTTTTTATTGTTAACACGTTTTGTGCAAGGCCCATCAGAATTTCATCGTCAGAATCTCATGCAAGACCCATTTTGTGTCAATAGTCAGGATATACTCTGTCAATCCATCATTACTTACGGCATTCTTATTTCAGGCAACTGCGCAAATTCGATATTAGATTCTCTTTATAAGAGTCAAAAACTTGTGATCAAAATTATTTTGTCCCGCCCTATAAGATACCCTACTCGAAACCTTTTTGAAAACTTCAAAGTCTTAACTCTACATCAACTCTACACTAAATGCCTTATTTGCTACTTCACATTTAAAGACACCGATAAAACACGAACACAACAAGCAAGATTTACACGTACGTCATCTCACTTAAATTATCATATCCCTCATCCAAACACTAGCCTTGCTCAGCGACACTATTCATATCAAGCTCCCAGTGTTTACAATACCATCCCAGATTCTATTAAAAATGTCAATCACTACCAAAGGTTCAAAAGGGAAATAACCTTATGGATCATTGAATCAAATCCACCACAATAACATTTTTCTCATTTCTTATGAATTGCTGTTTGTTTACTGTATGTGTGTGTGTGTGTGTGTGCTGTGTGTGTATGTTACATATATGGTTCAGTATATTACGTGAGTATATATACTACGTGAGTATGAAGAGTGCCTGTGCATGTATGTTAGGAAGTGTATGATCAATTGTGCTGAATCCACTTTAAAATAATGTTGTTTAACTTACAAAACCAAAGACTGCATCCAATATAACATAGGGATTATCCCTAGCATATTGGAGAGCAAAATCGCTAATTGACAGCAAAGCGCAAGAGAGTGTCAATGGTTTGGATGTGTATGTGTACCTTTCCATTGTCTGTCTGAAATATGTATAGCATTTAATATTTTTTTATATACCTTTATTATTGTTGTCAAACCTCTGTATGTAAAATGCCATGTTTATTATAAATAAAAAATAAATAAAAAAAAAACAAATTTAACAAATAGGTAAAAATATGAAGTCATATCAAGAATTGTCGGTCTAATCTATCAAATTAGGTCTTCAACAATATGTGGATTGTACCGTAACATGTATTGAAGAACATTTCAGGCCTGCTTGAATGTAAAATATTATGTCAATATTGAGGTTGAAAAAAAAACATAATTTCACCATAAAATTATTGTAGAATGTTGGCAACCCTAAATGGTTCAATTTAGTGACCATTGTCTGTTCTACTTTCACCTATCTCTCAACCTACACATCAACTGATTCACTTTTTTTATCATAACTTGAATATTAGATCTATTTTTGCCACATTTATATGCAAACAAAACCATTTTTTAATTTACATATTTTGTAAAAATAATATCAACTATGCTTTGGTCAAAGGATCAAAACCACATTATGATACATTATGATTAGAGCGTATATAAATTTTTCAAGATTTTTCTACACACAAAATTAATTTTACACACTAAAACATTTTAGAAATTATGTTTTCACCTATATACAATGATAGTTGCAAGTAACACATGAGATCCAACTGTCGACAGTGTTTATTTAATTTATTTATTTATTTAATATTGCTTCTCGGGCAACTAACAGGTACTATGTCAAATATTAATTTAACACGCACCCAATAACAAGTTGCCACATTCTGGAGACTTACGATTTTAATCGTCTCACAGATCCAGACTGAAAACACAATTAAAAACTGTGTCTCCACCGGGAATCGAACCCGGGACCTTTGGCTCAGCAGTCAGATATCTAACCAACTGATTATTATGTATGTATAATTGAAGAATACTTACCAAACAGTTAGCTCTTTAATCCAAATTATTGAATATTTTAAGATTCTTTGTGTTCTATACAAAACGTGTATGTCAGAATAGGATATTGTGGAGGTCAGTCCTTTTTTACGAATATGTAAACAGCTTGATGGTATGTATGAATGTATAAAAATTAGGTATGAAACTATTGATATCAGTCCCTTGATTTGGTATATATATGAGCCTCCGTAGATATTGTGTATTCCGCCATACAAATGCATGAAACGAAGACGTCACTAAATTCATTTTTTTAAAGAATTGTACAGAAAAGTTAGAGATTGTATTTTTTCATTATTAAAAATGAAATTATCTAGATGGAGTGTTTCGGCGTTTTGCGATATTATAAAAAAAGGAAATATAGGCAGCTAAACACATAAATTAGACAGAATCAAAATTGTTTTCATTATAAAAAAAGTTGGAGAAACCCTGGCACTTTTTCATATAAACGAGTTTGAGATATTGAATATTTCTATATTAATACAAATTTCAGCGATCTGTCTTTTGAAATAAGTATAATATACATTTCCATATTATGGAAATGTTGATAACCCCTGACTGGAACGATAACTTCAAAATTTTGAGTATAAAAGTTTTGCGGGCTGAAAATTTTAACAATTTCTGAAATTTAAGCCTCTGTCACAATCGGATCAAAAGTTATAAGGGGGAGACGGACACACACAGACACACTATATTTTCTAGTCCTTATTCTGAGTTCATCTATGAATACATTATGCGAAGTTGGTGCTTTTTGCCTTCAAAGCCGGAGAAACCATGCATAAAACAATAAAATTACTGCATAAAATTCTCTTACACTGGACTAAAGTAGCCGGTTTAATAAGAGAATAATATGTTAACAAACAAATCAACAGTTTGAACACAATATTTTAAAAAAGATACAACCATAAAAAAATATACCGATGAATGTCAATACAATAATCGTGGAGTTCGAAAAAGTACCTACGTTTACTATTAATATATTCATAAATATATACTTTCTTCATTTATTTTTTTACTTTTATTCATTCATTCATAGGATCATGGCACATCCCACAATGTGGAGTGAACAGCGACAGGTGTGCGGGTGAGTATTAACTTGAAATAGGAAGCACGACGCGTGCGTGTATCCCCACAAACCAGCCCCGTCACACCTATAGAAGCAACATAGAGAATAGATGTTGAACCTTATTGCTGTACTATGTGAGATGTCATTTTGCTTGTTTTGTTTTCGTTTACGTAATCGGTTATTATTACGGTATATTCAAAAATGATAAAAATAGAAATGAGTAAATATAAATAAAAATAAAATATTTTTGAAATATAAATAAAGAAGTTGATATCGATGAAGTTGATATGATGATGATCACTTAAAACTATAGCGCAACGTACATAAATTCCTTTCGTCGGAATTCCTATTTTAATTTAATTACTCTTGTTAAAGTTCCTAAGAATTCAACATATAAAATACTTTTTCTGATATATACTTACCTATCATGTTTTTTATAACACGTCCAATAAAAATTTAAAAAAATCAAACGTTCACTACGCAATCTGTTACATAAATCAGATATGAAATATTTAGTATATTTTTGAAACAGACGAAAATTAATTTTCTATATACGTGTAGTAAATTAATAGATAGTAAATTAATTTTTATATACGTGTAATAATAAGTTTGCTTTGAAAAATGTAGACCTGGCCATACAATATCTCGCATATGTCCTTGAAACAAGTACATATTATACATCCTCATACATTCCCTAAACTAAGCATAAATGCTTGTACTACAGGTGAAGGATACCGGTCGTGGCAGGATGCGAACTCGTGACTACTGGATTAATAACCCAGCGTGCTAACCGCTCTGCCACCACCCTTATTCAGATAAATCATATATATTTAATAATTGGCAGGGATATTAAAAAAAATCATATATAAATTCGTCCATCGCTCCATGCCACTGAGATAGGCCTAGAGAATCGTTAACCTAAATAGCTCTACAAAATATCTAATCATTGATCGCTTTCGTCTCTTTCGTACATATAGTTGTACTACCGTCTTGTAATATAATAATTCACGTGGTCATCATGTCAAATCGATTAAGCTAAATCGCTCTACTTAAGGTGGCTTTTCGTATGTGCGATTGACGCAAGTACCTAATCGATTCACTTCGATTTTATATAAACAGTTTTGTTGAAAAGTTATATCACCTATGCATACAGATCGCAAGCGATTTGACAGACGATTCTGTGGCAGGTTTCTTTTTAAACTATTTATTTCTTGTGTGTACTTTTTAATTTTTTTTTGTATACATTTCTTATATTTCTTATTATTTTCATATTACGATTGACAAATAAATCCATTACCACGATCCGTTTGGAAACTCGAAATGGCGTTAAATTCAATAATTGAACAGTGCAATTTTTCCTACATACGTTATGTTACATTATCAATAATTTTCAATAATCACTTTTTTACGAAAAGTGCTGATGTATATTTTCGGTTGTTGGTATTTTATCAAGATCTCTGTACATTCATAAATAATAAATATAATCCGCGATACAACGGTCTTACTCGAGGTGAAACACATAGGTACCCAAGGTTTCGAAAATACAAACAGATGGACAAAACAGCTTAAACACAAATTTATATTAATATTTAAAAGCATTAGCCATATTATCCACATAATATTATTGCACTCAGGTGTTAACAAACTGTATAAATAGAACTATCTTCTCTACCTCGTGCGATCGTAGCTTGTAGTGACTGCATGAGACGATCGCATAAATCAAACTATAACTTTAGATTGTCACCTACCTATGTACATAGAAGTGTTGATGCCATAATAATAATATGTATCCAATGTCACGGTCATTACTACATACTGGTTTATAGTCATTTTCCAGTTAACGGCTATATGCTGTGTTACGTAAAGTTAAATAATCGTACAGAAAGTTCACCGTGCACGTAATATTACATTTTTCATTAAAACGAACATACTCTCCCGACAATTTATATAAAACGAGACAAATACAACCAATCTCTCCGAAAATACCTGATCCCTCTCATTTTCCTTTCTCCCCTTTGCTACGTAATATTTATCCCTAAACACCTGATCTCGATTACCTCTTTTTGTTCCTTCCCAATCCTTTTTTTTTTTTGCAATGATGTTTATTTTTTTTATTTATCTTGGTATTATGTTTATTTTTTTGTTCTTTTGTAGCTTTCATTTTTTGATGATGTACATGTATAATTCTGTCACTCTGTAATCTGGTTGGTTGAGAGAAAATGTCTAATGGCAATAAGCCCGCCAGTATGCATTATATGTGTTTATATTATGTTCAAAAAATTAAATAAATAAAACTGGCTCATATTTTTATTGACAAACTTTTAATATCTCAATAGAGACGAAGTTGGGATATTATAGAAGAACCAGGAACTCGAGGCACCTACAGGGCTTATGACCTGTCATCGACTGGTTTACCTGATCACTTTTTGCGCTTGCGCATCGTTCACCAATTATGCCTTCTTATGTTTCCTATTTTTTTATATCATCACATGGATTTTTTTTAATGTTACAAACAGTGAAAGTCGTGAAAGAAATAGTGAAAGTCTTGCAAATCTTGCTGTCTTGCTCTGGGTCCTGCGAGACTTGATATACCAAGACCGCATGACATGTGTCGCAAGACTCATGGTCTTGCGGTCTTGCAAAAAATAATAAACTTATTAATTAATTAAAAAGTAAGCAATTAACTACGTACTATAGATAGAATGGCACACGACGATGTGAATGTAATGGAAGAAGGAATGGAAAGAGGTTTTTACAACTGGCGAACATGAATGTCAATGATGCGACGGATGTCTGTCAATATAGAAAAATGTGGAGCTTGGTTATGGCATGAGAGACATGGCTTGATGTTTACCATTTCTTTATCTTCCTCGAATAAGTTTATGATTTTACGAGATCTTGATGTTTTATTAAAACAACGTAGACATTTGCGCCATTATTTGGAAAAATAATTACTCGAGGATCCAGCAAGTCGAAAAATGTGCTGGATTCACCCGGTTCGCTGGATGCGGTTTTCAGCAATATTGCAATCTCTAGTTACATTTCACAAATAAAAGTACTCAACGTTTAAAAAAAATTCAATAGATTAGTCACACTTTTAATTGTTTTTAATTGAGTTGAAAGATGCATGTTTTTTGAGGTTTAATTTATATATAATGTACCTACAAACACAATCAATTCTACTTTAAGAGGAACTTGTTAACATCTTTAGCAATCTGTATTGACCCGTGATCTTGGATAATTCATTTGTATGAATTGCAAACCAATTTCCAATGTATTTTAATCTTTATTATTTCATTTAATGAATAATGTCTAAGGTTTACACGAATCAAAGAATGTAAAAATAACATTACAAAGTAATTAAAAGATACTAAATAAAAGATACAAAGTAATTAAAAGATACTAAAGAACATTATAACTTTTTATGATTCCCAAGTAGTATTATATCAAATCAAATGACGAAATATCATTTTTTTTATTCTTAACGTCTAGATCTTTTATTGACCAATAATTATAACAAACATACTATCAACTAGTATACATTACAAATATACTATGAATATATGCGTGTTTTCTTAATATGTCCCAAATATCGTTAAAAAAAATCGGTATTATTACATATGGGTTCAATATACTTTTAACACAACTGCAGTATTTTCGGCTGTTTGGTAAACGGCCACACTATTTAGAACCGATTGTTTTCAAGTTATAAGCGAAAAACAAAAAAAAACTAAGGCTTATTTTAAGGCTTTCAAGGTCACCCCAGCTAATCTCTCAGGGTCGGATGCTTTCATGATATTTACCTCCTGAGAACCCCAAACGGCCCCTGGGGGGCAAGTCCCGTCAAACGGTGGAATCAAAACCCTCATGATTGCCCAAATCATGGATATAATTATCTTATGGAGTTCTAAAATACCTTAATATATTATAGAACTCCTTAAGATAATTACATCCGTGATATGGGTAATCATGAGAGTTTAGATTCCACCGTTTGACCGAACATGTCCCCCTGAAGTCAATTAAATATTACGCCCCTCACTATGCGCTCTATATTCATTCGTTGACTGGACTAAAATGAATTTAAAAAACGGAATTAAAAAATAGGTTTAAAATACAGACAAAATAAAGTCTGTACACACGCGCGCACTTAAATCATATGCATATTATATAAATTTATAAACACCCTCAGAACAGGTTTTTAACCGGGACGGCAAGTCTGGTCCGACCGGCGAAATCAAAACCCTAGTAATTACTCATATCATGGATATAATTATCATTATATCCATGATATGGGTAATCATGGATATAATTATCATTATATCCATGATATGGGTAATCGTGAGAGTTTTGATTTCGTCGATTGGACCAGACTTGCCCCCCAGATGTTCATACTATGTATTCAATGTTATTTTACAATAAAAAATATTTATTCATAATAAAAGTGAAATCATTTTATTACCTGGCAAGAATTTAGTCCCTGCCCATGCTAAAACAACCATACCAGTATGATGATATACATGTAAAAACGTTACATGTGAGTTTTTCTTTCTCAAAACGAAAAATACCTGAAATATAATACATTTTTTAAATTTGTTAAATTAAAACGAAAATGAAATGTAATAATAAATAACATTGTTATGTCGTTTGGTCTTTAATAGCTGTTAAAAATTAAGTACTCGTTGAAATATTCAATATCAACGCACTTACAATTAAATTATTAGAGCGAAACACTGAATGCGTTTATTTTGTATACAAGTAGGGCGCATAAACATCTTTATACAAAATATCTTTAATCTCTACTAATATGTTATTATTGAGTGTTATAATTTGTAGTGCTTAATTTTTATTAATATCATAAGTAAATCGGCCAGCGCCGTAAAAAATACTAGCGTTTTTTTTCTGTAAAAGGATACCACAGCAGGCAACAACAATTGAATAATAGGAACCCTGAAATTACAGCCTTCAAAGTGTTGAAAATTGCTGTTTTAACATGTCAGTGATATTTTTTAAATTTAATACGGAAGTCTATTAAGAATCAGGTCTCCCATTGACAGACACTTAAGTTGTTGAAAACCCTCCGACAGACACCTTTACAATTTACTAAACTTTAATAGTTAACTGTCGGGGGAATGCAACCAACTAAAGTGTCTGTCAATGGAAGGCGTGATTCTTAGGTTTTTTTTTAGCCTTCCGTAGTAAATATACAAAAAAATCATGCTTTATATATTACTAGCGGACCCTAAAGACGTTGTCCTGCCCGAACTATTTGTGAAAAAAAAATATACGAAACATATATTTGAATCATATTATGGATGTTATTATTCGCTGAGCAAACTTACATTTTCTTGTTTGATGAGCCGAGAAACACTTTGAGGTTAGATTGATTGTCATTTCGTGTATAATTGCAATACAGCATATATTTATTTATTTAAACAGTAAAAATGCAAGTACAAAAAAAGAAAGAAAAGAAACTAAAAAGTCAACAAAACATAATACATAGAAACTTCCTCCTCTCTTTTTTATTCATCATAACCTCACCTAAACGGCTACGCCTGTCTTAAGGTGAGGCTATTCAGACAATACAATAATATTATACATATATACATGCACACATGCATATATACACATACATATATGCACATACATACGCACACATCAAAAAACCATAAACATCAACCACATGATCAACAATAAACAAAAAAAACAATAATAACAATATGAAAAAAATATAATAATACACTTCCATAAATGTGGTCTAGACACGGAAACGAACGAATTGAAATATGAATATTAACGAAACAGTGAACAGAAATTAAAATTTCATGCACATGAATATAATTGAAATATGAATTATACCGAAACAGCGAAAATAACTTTAAATGTCAAAAAAAACAGATTTCTTAGTGTTGTCATATGGAAAAAAAACTAATCATTGCCAATTCGACATTAGCGCATGTTTTTTTTTATTTTTCTTTTATTATATTAATATTTAAAATTCCATTTTGTGAATCTAAACCATTCAAGGACTCACACAAATACACACGTACATACACACGTACAGAAGAAAAATATATATAAAAATAACACTTCATACTTTACCTAATTAACCATATATTTTTACTACTCAGGGTTCATATTATCCAATCGTTGTTACCTGCTGGGGCATGCTTTTACAGAAAAAGATCAACCTTTAAACTATGACGTAAATTTGGATGCCGCTGACTCTTGGTCTATCATATTGAATTGGTTAAAATAGATTTTTTTTTCTCCTCAGCTGGGAATTGAACCAAAAACGCCAGCCCAGAACTTAAACAACATTATTATCACTTTAAGGTAGCGTAAACCAGTTATAAAATTTATTAAAATGTATCATAGTAAAGAAAACATGTTTAAACCCACCGTATCTAATAAATCTGACAATTTTAATTTGTAGTAGAAATGTGTTGCTCCAACAATCGCCATAGAGTTTTCATCGTATGAATAATTTATAGGTTCACACAATAATCTGTATGTTCCGTTCCATGCTAAAACATAACCCTAGAAAAATACAATTTGTATTAAAAATACTATGTAATCTTCATTTTCTTCTAGGCCACAATCACTCTGATTGATCTTCACCGATCACTTGGACCCCGCTACTCATATCCATCACCTGCCAGCCTCTTCATCTCTTGGTAGTGCTGCTACAGCACACATCGCCTATCACCTGGTCCAGATAATGTATGTAAATGTATCTAGACCCTAGGGCGACCTCTATGATTTTTGCCTTCCATCATTTCTATTATTTCAGTTGGATCATGGTTTTGAAATATTTTATATAAATCTCAAAAACCAACAGTTTTGAAACCTCAAATACCAATGACATATTAATAAGTAAGAAATGTTTTATATACCCTTTCTTGGTTTCATTTTATTACAAGTTATTCAGAAATTTGAAGAGTAATTAATAACCGATGATATATTTAAAACCCGGTTAGCTTGTAAAAAAGCTATTATTTTATCGATGCATTGCATAGAATTATAATATGCATTGCATCTGCATGTAAATAAAGTATTATAAATAATATGTAATGTAAAAAATATTGATATTCGAGACTTATGAAGCACTGCCATCTATGTACAATGTATTGCGATTAACTAAACAATAATATTGGTTTGATACCAACATTTTTTATTAAGCAAAAAGTTTTTTGTGCTGACTACAGAGGTCACTTTTCTTTTATGAATTTGTCACATGGATTCTACAAAATATTATTGTAATATCAAAAATTCAAGAAATTTTTGAGGAGAAGGGGACAGTTTGCACAGATAACAACCAAGCAAATTGTTGTTTTGCTCCCGTGATTTCTCAAGTTATTTGTTGATATATACATAAAGCAATAATAATAATAATACGTACCCTGTAAACTAAGTATGCACAAGCTATAACCTGTATTGCATTATATATTATCATCACAGTTTTTAATTTGATTGGTTGTCGGTCTTTCATCAATCTAGGTCCAAGACTATTTACAAAGTATAAATAAAATGCAAGCAAGAATATTGTTGGAAAAGGCGATCCCATTAGTGGCCATTGTAGTGCTCGGGGATCTGAAACAAAATTAAGCGTTAACAATTTAAAAAAATATCTTTGTCAATTAGTTAATCAAATTATGATTGACGTCGCTAGACACTGGCAGAAAAATTTATGAATGCGTTGCTGACACGATAGAAGAAGAAGAAGAACATCCATGATGTGTATGATTTTAACTTCAATTGAATAACACTGGATTAAAGGTAGGTAGGTATATTCTGTTAGTGTGTTTTAGTTTTTATAGCATAGAAGCACGATAGATTTTATGCAGATATTATAAATGTTATAAAAACACGGGATTAATATATATTTTTATTGTATTACACAAAATAAGAACGATAGACTTTATGCAGATATTGAAAATGTTGTAAAAATATATATAAATGCTGGATTAAAGATGTTAAAGATATATTTTGCTATTGTGTAACATAATAATATAAGCACGGTAGATTTTATGCAGACATTGAAATAAAGTAAAAAATGTATGCTTTACATCTCTTGCAATATTTTAATAAAAAAATATTATATAAATTTCAAGTTTTTAATTTTATGCATTTCTCCTCACGTTACGTAAATTATTCCATCACAGTAATGTTTGTTTAAAATTTTAGTTCTGTAAGCAAGTAACAATGAAAAATATTTTATTTTGTTCAGATAAGTATAAGAGTTGAATAAAACCCTAAGTTCAGGTTCAAATAAATTAATTCAAACTTCCTCAATAAGTACCTACTACAGAACTCACAATTTATAAACTATTAAATACAGGAATGAAATGCTAATACATAATAATAAATTCATTATGGTTGTATATCAGTAAATAACCTTTATTATTTCAATCCTGAAATATTTATCGTAAGTTTTTAAAAAACAAGAGAATTGTGAATTTGATAGACATTCTCAAAAATAAAACATTGGAAAAGATGATTGAGTTGAGAAAAAAAACATTTTAACAATACCTATAGTGGGTAAAAGCATAAACTAGTTACTCCTGTTTTAGTTATGGGTTCTTTATAAAAAGCAATATTTTACTACGAAAATGGGCGTTCCATAAAGATACATTTCGAATAATTCACAGTCTCAGAGTTGAATTCCGGGAGATATTTATAAAAATAATAAAAAAAGTTCCATATGCAGTATTCTTATATTTTTCTTAAAGAATTCCTGTAATACGACCCACAGAGTAAGAAATGTCAGATTCAATGAGGTCAATATAATTTTATATAATTTTAAATGTTTAGTATCGTTAGTCCGTACCTTTCAAAAATACTGAAGGTAGGTTCAAAGAAATTTGAACCATATCATTTCATGCAAATAGTTATTTTAATATAATTTTTCGCGAAAATTTCTGTGAAATGCTTTGGCGAATTAGATGTCATTGTGATTGTTGAAGTGTTTTTTTTGACGATTTATGTATAAATTTGATACTTTTTCTCCTTTGTCTTCTTTTAATACACGTGTGATCTGTTTGAGGGGTTCAAAGTTTGGTAGGGTCACGGAGATTCATATTTTGCTGGCAAATATGTATCACTTAAATACCGTGTAACGCCACAATTGCATACCATCAGCAACACTACCAATATTCCTACTCCTAACCTCCACGAGTGGTCTCTTAGACCCCGCGAGCCCCGGGCAATGTGGCCACTGGCAATACCATCAGCCATAGCAGATAGGAGAGGATGAACGGCAAGTTTCCGGCGCCACAAAACCGGAACCCCCCAGCTAAGGGAAGGAAAACCCCTACAGATAACCCTGGTCCTCCTGGTAGGGGGTTGGGCAAGAGGCTAATAACCTCTTCCTATAACAAAGGAAAGTATTACGGAAACAGAGAATGAGCTTCGGACAAGGACTGGAAACTGGATTAGACCTCGCAAACGGAAAATGGATCTGAGAATCGGAACGTGGAATGTTACAATATTGTCCAGAAGTGGAGCTCTAGGCGAACTAACCGCAGAGATGAAAAATTATGATATGCATATAATGGCGGTGCAGGAAACAAGATTGCTGAATTGTGATTCATTTGACTCAAGAACCCATTCAATACTACATAGTGGGACTACGACACACCATGAATTTGGAGTCGCATTTATAGCGGTTAAAAGGTGAAGAACAGAATCATTGGTTTCAAACCCATAAATGAGCGAATTTGTGTCCTTCGCACTAAGACAAGATTCTTCAATGTGTCTATGGTGAATGTACATGCAGAAAGTGAAGACAAGGATGATATGGTTAAAGATACCTTTTATCATAAACTAAAACATGTCTTTGACACAATATCCTTAAACGACATAAAGATTGTTATTGGCGATCTTAATGCAAAAATTGGCAAAAATACAACATATCAACATATTACAGAAAGACATAGCCTGCATGAGGACAGCAACGATAATGGGACTAGAGTAATATATTTTGCTGAATCACGGAACATGGTAATAGCTTCAACACAGTTTCCCAGGAAATATATACATAAATGGACGTGGACCTCCCCAAACGGCAGACACCACAATCAAATTGACCACATATTAATAGAGAAAAGAGGTGCCTCCAGTATTATGATTACGCGAACCTACAGATACACTTTATGGTGGTGGCCACATATAGGAGCCGCATCTCTAATAATAGGACGGAAAAACAGCAGAGGGTGCCAAAACTCAACATCGAAGCTTTAAAAACACCTGAAGGCAAAGAACGATACCACAACGCCTTCGCAGAAAACCTACCTAATGATTTCTCTGTCTCCAGTCTCAATACTGCGGATTGGTTTGCAGAAAAAGTCTACATCTCGATTTCCACTTCACTCTATCTTCTTCAGCCCTCTTCAGCTCAACATATGTGGCACAGTTCATGTCTTCGCACACCTGGATCAAATATTCCCGTCGTGGACGCCCCTTGTGGTTTGTCCCCTCAACCATTCCCTCCATTAGGTCATGTAGGAGACCCTCGTGTCGCAATGGTGATTTAGACGTGGCCTAATGATTTAGACAGCGCAATATCTCACGAAACCCTAAAAGAGGATTGGGACAAGGTAAAAAATGCAGTCCTAAATGCAGCAAAAGCTGGAATAGGCAATAGACCTTTAGAAAATAGAAATGATAAAGAATGCAAAGAGAAAATAGAAGAGAAGAATAGACTAAGAAAGTTATATCTAGAGCGAGACACAAGAGCCAAAAGACAAGCGTATGAAGTAGCCAGAAGAGAAACCCACAAAATGTTTAGGGAAAAGAAAAGAGCATATATGAACAGTATACTGTTGAAGGTGGAGCAGGACTTTGTTGACCTGCGAGAGGCTAATAAGGGAGTTAACGTATTCAAAAAAGGGTTCAAACCAAATACCAACCTATGTAGGGATACAAATGGAGACATAATAGCGGACACAGAAAGGGTAAAAAGCAGATGGATAGAATACTTCCAACAACTATTGAACCCAAACACAGATACGCGAAATGAGATCACAGATATACCTACCGAGAACGATCAGGAAGTTAGCCCCCCCCCCACACTTATAGAGATAAGACTGGCAACCAAGAAATTGAAAAATAATAAAGCACCAGGAGCAGGTAATATACCATCTGAATTACTAAAATATGGAAACGAGCACCTCCATAAGCTTCTTATTCTTCTTCTTCATTAAGTAGACTTAGTTGGTCTGTTCTTCAGAAACTATGCCTCCTGGGATGACGAAGTCCAGCTATCCTTCCATCTCTTAAGTGGTCTACCGGGTAGGCGGCGGCCATATGGAATTTCGTCCGCTGCTATATATACACGTCTATCACTGTCCATCCTGGCTACGTGGTCCCTCCAATGTCTTTCCATAAGCTGATGCACGGAATGGTTCTGAAGATATGGGATTAAGAAGGAATTCCTGAGGATTGGCAGCTGAGTATAATTTGCCCGATCCATAAGAAAGGCGATAAGCTGAAGTGTGAGAATCATAGGGGGCATTTCATTGTTGAGCACAGCATACAAACTCCTGACAATAATAATCAAGGAAAGGATCGAACACTTTGCATTTTAGAAGAGTATCAGGCGGGGTTCAGAAGAAACAGATCAACAAGCGATCAATTATTTACTGTTAGACAACTTCTGACCAAATTTTGGGAATTCGATGTCGACATTATATCAACTGTTCATTGATTTTAAACAGGCCTATGACAGTATCAATAGAGAAAAACTGTATGATATACTCATAACATTTAATATACCCACAAAGTTAGTAACACTGATAAAAGCAACAATGAGTAATACCAAATGCAGAGTCAAGATAGGAGGAGAGCTCACGAATGAATTTACTGCTTCTCAAGGTCTCAAACAAGGTGACGGACTAGCCCCCTCAATTTTCAACCTGGCTCTAGAATATGTTATAAGGAAGACATATCATAATAACGCTAACCCCGACATATACCTCCAAAGCAGCCAGATTGTAGGCTATGCTGATGACCTCAGTATAGTAGGAAGATCCTTAGTAGCAGTGTAAGAAGTTTTCGAGCCCTTGGAAACAGCAGCCAAAGAAATGGAACTAGCAATAAATGAAGATAAAACAAAAATCATGAAGCAATCTAAAAACACGACCAACAATCCACAACACACTGTAATTTTCAAAGATAAATATAATTTTGAGATGGTGGATGACTTCACCTACCTGGGTTCCAATATAACAAAAGAAAACGAAGACTATGCAGAAATTAAAGGAAAAGAGTCGCAACAGGAAACAAGGCATTCTTCTCTCTTCTTCCAGTGCTGAAGTTAAGAAGTGTTCACAGAAAAACCAAAATCACCTTTTCAATCATTAGAACAGTTGTGACATACGGGTGTGAGGCGTGGACAGTGACAATAAAGTCCGCAGAGGTACTGGACACCTTTGAGAGGAGGATGCTGCGTAGAATACTGGGGCCCGTGAATGATGGCGAATCCTGGAGAGTGCGCTACAACGATGAGCTGTACAGCATCTACAAGGCACCCAGAATATCTGTACATGCCAGACTGAACAGGCTAAGATGGGCCAGACATGTGCACAGAATGTCGTCATCGCAGGCAAAAAAGGATCCTGGAAAGGCACCCAGGTGGAAGAAGGAGGGTCGGGAGGCCAGGGCTGCGGTGGGAGGACGAAGTTAGAACGGATGCAGCCGAACTGCTCCGGGCAACAAATTGGAAAGCCGATGCGGGAGACAGGAGAGGTTGGAGGCGAAAGCTCATGGAGGCCAAGGCTCGATATGGGCCGTAGAGCCATCGAAGAAGAAGAAGATCTGTTTGACAGGAGTAAGTCTTGGTAATGGGATGACGATTTCCAACTTTCCCTCCATACTTTGGTGACTTTCCCGTTGGTCGCCGATCCTCGAAAATTTAGGGAGACTTTCTGGATCCATCCTCTTCATGTGCTCTCTTTAACAGCACCTTATTTGTCTGCTCCACCTCACGAGACCTTCCATATCGTAAGTTCTTTGGATTCTCTCATTAGGGATTCAATCTATAACCGTTTTGACCAGAGTGGAATATAAAACAATAATTCTGTTAATTGCAGATAGGTCGGTGTGTGTTGAAGCTGATTCTTGCTTCATTCTTAATTTAAGAGATGTATAAGAAAGTCAATATTAATTCAGGGATGGTTTATTTATTACAACAACGTATAATTCAGATAGGGACGGATGTAGAAACGTTAGTTAAGTTATGAAAATTTGAAGATATAATATCACTAACCATTTTATTTTTCTTAAAAAATTAAACTATTTCATTAATTTATAAAATATTTGTTGGTACTTATGTACGTTTAACTAATCTAATAATTATTTGAATTTTAATCGATATTTTTAAATTATATTGAGGAAAAGCGAAATGGTTATCATTGAACTTTGGACAACTTTGACCTAATAAAAAAACTCATTTTACAAATTGTACCCATCAATATAATGTATATTATAATAGAATTTAATAAATAATGATGGTTATTTTTTTTTAATCACGTACTTTTCATTATATAATTTGATATATTTAGGATTTATCTTCATCGACATAGTATATTCTTCGTGTTCTTGGAAAATTATATTCAAATGTTTCCCCAAATGCAACCGTGGAGTTGGAACTATTACATTCAAATTTTGCTCCAAAAGCAACCGTGGAGTTGAAACTTTTATGTGAATATTATACTTATTTATCACATTCTGTTCGCCGAATACTTTTTTAAAATATTTTTTATTGACTATAGGACACAAATAGTTGTTAATATCTTTCAACGTTTTATTAGAACTAATGATCGCGCAGAGATAATTAAATATTTTTTTTTAGTTTGAAAAGTTCGAAGTATTATTTTCACATATAGCAAAGTTTATTTTATTAAGTACCATTTAAGTATAATATTGTTTGACAGCATATATTCAGATATGTATTCTCTGAGATGTTCTAAAATGTGAATTAGAAAAACTGCGCCGTAGGCAATGACATTTTACATATAGTCACTGTGTATGCGAACAAAACGCTTTATAAAAATTTAATAAAATAAAAGTGAGACAGAGATCATACGATGATAGATACACACAATGTCCTATTCTGATTCGTTCCAGAGTATTAAAACGTCTAAATCAAAGGGCGACCGCGGATAAAATCCTTTTAAAAAGCGGTGTGACCAAATGAGTCCCGTATAAATGCAGTCAACTTTTTGACATTTATCATATACTATAGACATATTTTCTCTTTTACTCCAGTGAAATCACATTATAATTATCTCTCACACCAAGTAATGACTGTGAAAGAGACGAACTTATATTAAGTTATGTAAAAAAGTGATAAATACAAGAACAAAATATCTTTGTTTACATATAACATGATTTCATAAAAATAAGCGAATACGACTTCACTACCCTCTCGTTTACTTAAAATAACTATCGAATTATCCATATTAATATGTTCTTTCTTGAAACAACATTTTAATGAAATCTTTCTTGGTAAGAATTCATTAAAATGTACCACTCTCATATAACGTGTCTATATATAAAATGTTATTGCTTACAAGTATTAAAGTAGTTTGCTTAAAAAATACCCGAAGTTTTCGCTTCACGCATTATTATGTAGCAAATATATAATGATATATAGATAATGATATCCTTCAACTCGTTAATAAAAAACAAGTTTCATAAATTTTCGATATTTAATGTCGAACCTGAGTATAGATAATAATTTGTTTTTTATCCACATTACAATCAGAGAGATTTGCGCATTTTATTGCAGTTTAGAAGAAAATTTCGTAGGTATATTAAATATATTATTTTCTTGAGAGTTCCCTGTTGTGTCTAAAATCCTCTAATTACATATTATGTATGTTTGTTTGATGAAGGTATCAGAGTCGATCCAGCTCAACGGATATTCTTCGTTTGTTTTGTGTTTAAATATTATAAATATACATATGATTGGTTAATATACTCAATCGGTATAGTAGTAAACTAAATATTAAGTCCCAGCCTAGATATTTTATTAACAATGGGAATATAAAGAAACGCATTGTAATTGCCCGAATAATAGACATCACATTATTCAAATTTAAAACAAAACTGAATTAAAACAGCCTTATTATCATATTTCGTCATAAATTAATAAAATCAATGCCCTTGAGGTAACAATCCTCGTTTGACTTATTCAAAAATATAAAAAATTGAATGTACCTAAATTGAATATTTATAAAAATTTATTGAAGAGCGATTTGATTGAATGTCACCTATAGAACTATTATTGATTTATTAAAAAAAACTAACGAATGGCGCCAATAATTGGCAGCATATAAGTCGATAAAAATATTGTTATTATAAAATATTGCTATTATATTATTAATTTATATGTTATTTATTAATCCTTCCTCTCATTTATCAGCAATGTACTTACTTAATTGGATTATTTTATTTTTCAGCTAGATCTCACTTTTTTTCTTCGTTATATGTACATATTATACTGTCATAAACAATATCACAACATTTTAAAAGTTTTAGAGATTTATGCATGAAGTAGATAATATGACATAACAAAAAACATCTGGTTTAAACTTCCGTCACCATTAAAATACTCATTTTTAAATGTCAAACATATCTAAATTAATTTATTATGATTGTTTTTAATGTAGGATTGAATATTTAAGTGTTAAAACTAAATGATTTTTATATTAAAAGAGGGTTTTTTTAATAATATATAATTATCAAATCCAAATTTTAATCTTTACTTACCGCTTAATTCATTGAAAACCACATCATATAACCGATACATTTTCTTTATTAATAACACCATTTTCGTTATTGTTCTTTGAAAATTTAGGATTAATATGGCATTGATATATTTTGAAAACTTCTAACAATAAATGTTCGTCAAATTCCACTGACAATATCACTATGTTAGCAGTGGTGGAAAACTGAACCGATAATTCAAATGACAGTAATTGATGTACGAGCGTTGTTTGATATTATTATGAATATTCATTGGTTGACATTGTTGGCACTCGATTCATTTAACCAACATCAATTAAAATACTATAACCGATCGGTTGAAGAACTGCACTCTTACTAAATCAACTTGTTGACAGTAATCAAAGGTAGTTCACATTTCCTATTTTATAAATTAATACTTAATTGAATAATAATTTTAGGAAAAATTATTTGATCAATTTGATGTCATTAATTTCATAACAATTGAAAGATAAGGATAAAATTACCATCTTTCAAATAGTTTGTGTATTTCAAATGCATTTTGTTGACTTATCATTAATCTTGTCAATTAACTGTATAGAACTTTGCCCTTTCATTGTTTTCTTTGACATTCAACATCCATATAATTTTGCTTAGAAAAACGCATTATTTATAATAACTAATATCAATTTAATTTTTCGACTTTCTTTTCTGGGAGATTTATTTATTTTGCATTTTCAATCAATTTCCTATCCTATCTATTTTAAATAGTTTTGGGAGAAGAGTGATATATTTGTTTCAATGAAAATTATCTCTTATTAATTAATGATAATGATAATAAAAATCATCCCATTGTGGAGAACTGAATGAAGTATTTCAACTTACATGAAATAAATTAAAGATTTTTCTTTATAAATGATGATAACCAACCTATCATCAACTTGAAAAAAAAAACGTAGATACAGTGAAGTCTTTAGTTTTGAATGTGTTAAACAAATTAATGATACCTATCTTGAAACGCAATTTTCGAATCATAATTTTGATTAACACTAGTTGCATGTAAAAAAAAATTGAGATGTACTGCTTAATGGTTTTATTTTTTTAGAAAATTAAATTATCTAGTTGGGATGTATCGGCTTTTTTCGATATTTTTTATAACTATGGAAATATATGCAGTTAAACACATAAATTTATTTAAAAAAAAACTTTCTTGATAAAAAATGTTTGAGAAACTCTGGAATTTTTTTGAAGAAACTCATTTGTCTATGTTCGTACCAATTTTTTGCGTTCTAGCTTTTATGTATTCTGAGATATATGGAAAAATAAAGTAAAAATTCAAAAGTTGCTAACCCCTGACTGAAACAAAAATTAAAAATTATGAGTATAAAAGTTTTGTAGGCCTCTAACTTCAAAGTTGGAAAAGCCGTGAAAAAAGTAGACCCTGCATACAATTCTCCTGTATCCTGGCTTGAAACATTGTCGATATGTTAAGAGAACAAAGTTCTCTAGAACAAATCGACAGTTGGAAAACTTGGATATCTTTTAGAATCTCATTTCACAAATATTCACTCCTTATCTAAATAAACAATAACAAAATCATTTTGCCTATGTAAGAATTCCCATCATCAATTTGACATTTTTAATGTTTGCGAAACGATTTTCTAAAACTTAAAAAATAAACTTTGATGACCGAAATACGTGTGAAGTCATTATTTATTTTTAAAAACATTATTTTTTGCACGAAGATATGATAACTTTGTCACCTGTGTCATACATTTATTTTGGCATTATGTACTACTGAAAGTGTGTGTGTCTATTTGTGTCAATATCGAGACACCTAAATGCACACAGGAACGCATTGTTTGACGAAAGCATATTATTCTAGAGAAAAAATGATGACATGTTTGTGAATTTGGACATTAAGTTCAAAACTCAAGGCCACATAATATGACATACTATAATTGAAATTTTATGCATTTAATATTGGTGACATATTAAATATTCATCGTGTTTATGGGGTCATGGTTAATAAATTCCTTTAGCGGTTATTTTAGAGTTTTTTTTTACAATTGCAAAAAAGTTTCATAATCTATCTTTTTACTGATCTATATACTAAAGTACATAACTGTACTTTATCTATTTACTTTGTAACCTGATTGATAGTAAGAAGAGTTCACATATCAATAAGCCAACCGGTGTACGATGTTTATATGTATTTTGTACAAATATATGTATATATTTTTAGTTTTAAATCTCTTCCTCCACTTTGCTCGATCTTCAGCGACTCGCTTTAACTACCACTTTAAAAGCCCTGACAATATGAATATATAGGTACCCCAAGAAAAAGCATTATTATTTAATAAACTAGTTGCATGTAACACATGAGATCCAACTGTCCAAACTATACCACTTCATAACACTTCAACACAAATTAATAAATATTTGAAGATTTTTTGTTTTCTATATTAAACAGGATAGGATAGTATGGAGGTCAGTCTGTTTTTTCTACCCATAATATAAAAACAGCATGATGTATGTTTGTAGATTAAGTAGGTATCAAACTATTGAGTGAGATATTGTGTAGTGTTTACTGCCTTACAAATCATATGAAACGATGTCATCACTAAATTCAATTTTTATAAAAATTGTTAAAAAAAGTTTGAGATATACTACTACAATGCCGATATTTCTTATAACAAATTAAATTATCTAGATGGGTTGTTTCGGCTATTTTCGATATTTTTAAAAACTTTTGAAATATAGGCAGTTAAACACATAATTTTATTATAAAAAAAATGTTTATCTTAATAAAAAATATTTGAGATACTCTGTGATTATTTTGAAAAAATATATTTGAGATTTTATATTTGTCTACACACATACAGACACAAAGGCACACTAAATGTTCTACTTCGAATTCTGAGTAAATCCGTTTGCAGTACATATATGCTACGAAGCCTCTAAGTTGGTGTCTTTGACTCCAAGGTTGGAAAAACCGTGAGAAATATAGACCCTCAAATCTCGCGTATCTTGGCTTGATACTTTGTCGATATGTTAAGAGAACAAAGTTTTCTTGAACATATCGACAGTTGGATTACCTACTTTTAGATTCGTGCGTGGAACTCAAACTAAAATGAGTAGAGTTATCTGTGTTCTGTTAGTAGTTATATAAACGGTTGAAGATTGACCAAACGCACGTAATGAATTGAATAATTTGATTGCATCAATATCTACTATGATTTTTTTAGTAGAACAAATAAATGGCTGTTTATATCAGACAGACACTATGCACAGGATACTAAAATTCCAACTTCTGACCTCTTATTAATTTAAGGAGGAATTCGATTGCTTTGTCTGTGTGCGTTCATATATTGTGTAATTATTAGGGTTTTAGCTTATGGTTTTTGGAAAAATAAACTAAAAATTCAAAAGTTGATAACCCCTGAATGAAACAAAAATTCAAAATTCTGAGTACAAAAGTTTTGTAGGCCTATAATTATCTATATATTCTGAAATTTTTGTCTCTGTAAATTGAGCGGATTAAAAGTTACAAGGGGGGGGGACACACAGACACACTAAATGTTTTACTGCGAATTCTGAGTAAATCTATATATTGAACATGTATGCTGCAAACCCTCTTAGTATTTGAATTCAAAGTTGGAAAAACCGTGAAAAATATGGACCCTGTATACAAATCTCGCGTATCTTGACTTGACTATGTCGATATGTTAAGAGAAAAAAAATATCTTGGACAAATCGACAGTTGGATTATTTTTAATACGTATGTATACTGCCATCTGTTGCCTGGAGCCTAAAGCTTTTTGTATGAATCCAATATTCAATTCAATGTTTTCAAAAATATTCATTGCTTCTGAAATCATTATAATATATTATCACTCTAGGTATTTATTATCACTCATAATATATTATCACTCATTTGATCAGTTGCAAACAGAAAACCAACAAGTAATAGCCAAAGATTTCCGTATAATATTCTAGATGGAGTAATTCGTGCAATGAGTGAGTCATGGTATATTGCGCGTTTGATTTCTTGCATGGTTCTTGCTTGCATTCTATTCATTCCGAACGAAAACAATTCACATTAGTCTTTATTCTTTATAGAAAAACGATGTTTTCTGCCCACCTTGTTGTCAAAAGTCCCGCGGAAAAAATCCTCACTTCGATTCATACAAAATTTGCTAACTACGACATCTAGTATATTATTTGAAAATCTATGGTCATAGCCTAGATACAAGGAAAGTCATATGACGACATCTATGCGCAATATTAAAAAGTTTTATGAATGCCATAAAAAAAAGGCATATATTTTTATCGTTTCAGTTCAATTTTATTTATTGTAAAGGGCTGAAAGGAGACAGATGTCCTGGTTGAGCAACGTTCGGGAGTAAACAAGCTTCAGAACTGGAGCAGATATTCCAGGCAGCACTGCACAGAGAAATCTTAGCCAGGGTGATCGATCGCCAGCGTCTTGAAAGGGCACCGAATGAAGATCAGTTAAATCCTCTCCTGTAAGCTCAAGTAGCAGTAGCAAGCATAATCAATGATAGTCAGGAACTACAGTGAAGACATGATTCTAATTTTGCATGCTTGCACTTGTAAAGCTTGCAATGACAAACTGTTTATACAGTTTAGGGGAAAAATAATATTACCAAATGTATTTTTTTAAATTAATAAGTAATTAATTAAAAAAAATGTTAGTGAACATTCATCATTGAATTTTGTAAACAATAGTAAAATGTGATTAAATTCAAAGGTGAATATATGTAGGCATTAATAGTTTCCTAAAAGATTTAAAGCATCATTGTATGGGTAACAATTTATAACAAATAGTTTTACTTCTAGATAAATAAATAAAATAATTATATGTGCTTGTGTATAATACGAGAGTTATAAGGGGGGGGGGGGGGGACACTAAAAATAATCTTTTAAGAATTTATTCGTCGGTGGCGGGCTAAACGCGGATTCGCGGGAAAATGGACTGAAGGGAGTAAGGGAGTAAAGCGGCGAAAGGGACTGAAGGAACGAAAGGGAAGAAAGGGACTGAGGGGATAGAAAGGTACTGCTGTTCCTTCTTTTTAAAAGTCCCTTTAATCCCTTCCATCTATTAAAGAAAATTTCTGTGAAAACTCGTTCTTAACATTTATTATTGAATAAATTCCATGTAAATCAATTGCTTTGTGAAATTTCAAACAAATAAATAAATAAAAATTCAGAAACCATCCCGGATGTGCGCTGAACAAATCACCAAGTTTCATTGTAATCAGATGGATGGAATACATGCAAATGATATTAAAATCTGCAATTTTCACCTATGGAAATGGGATGCGCACTGGTAAATTCAACCACTCCCAGGTGCCAGACTTACCTTTTTCATACCTATATAATATATAGGTATGTATTTATATTATATTCAATATGAAAGAGAATATCAAAAAACCAGCCATAGAGAAATGTTTTTTTTGACGTTATTATCTCTTATACTCAACACAAAATTTATCTTTGTATAATCAGAAGAAAATTATTATTTTTTTATATTCTGGGAATCCATTTTTTTAGTATTTATAACAATACAAGGGAATGAAGTAATTATAATTTTGTCTTATTCAACAGCATTACCAAATTACTAGAATTGCATTTAGAGCTATATCTATTGTCGTATTCAGGCGTCTAGTTGAGCTACATTCAGTTCATAATTTTATCAGACCTACACTACTATAGTATTCGGTATTCAGTTGTTTTATACGATCACTATTGAGTTTCTCGATAAAGACATACGATCTTCGATCTCTGAGTTAAACAATATGAGTATAACTAAAAGGAAATTATAAATAAGTGACTTTTTTTGACTCTTTTGACAAAATAAATGGAATTCCGGTATCGTTTATTTTTTTCTTTTGCCGCTTTTTGTCTTTTCTTATTGATAACACGGCTACGTAGGGGACACCAGCTTTTAAGATTTGAGTCCATTATTCTCTTCCGAAGAAGCGCACTAATCGTCAAAGCGAAATTTTAGAATATGAAGTAATTTTTTGAGTTTCTATGAACATTTTAATTGAAATAAAATTTACATTGCAATACTGGAATTAATGGATAGGTACATACATAATATTTCGTATTTAAATAGAATTAATTCGAATTAATTTAAAACAAATACATTGTTTGATGGTTGGTTATATGAGATTTGAGATTTTAACATATTATCATCATATTATGATGATATTATGATAATATTAATTGTTTATACAGTTTTTTTTTTTATTTATAAAAATATGTTTAATCCAATAAATTAACCATTTACAAATTTTTGAGCATTGTTTCATCAAAAAAAGTATATTAAAACAACCTCACCTTTTTTACAGATACTGAGCGTCCTTTGATAATATTTACAATATTATTTCGCTGCTTCTAAGCAATCTCTCAATTGGGTATTGAGGTATCATAAGTGGACATGTATCAAAAATACCGACCCACCAATAAATTAATAAATAATAATTTGTTTAATTTATATAAAAACATATATTCTACAATATTTACAGAATGTCCCCATATAACTATTATTAAGTTCTTATGACTAAACTGAGCGGAACTTAAAATGAAACATAACTATTTTACAATGGTATCGTAGCCTAAATATCAATTAATTTTATAAAAACTAAAATCAATATCAGGCGGTGTACTATTGATGTTTTAATTTTCCATTTAATTCTGCTCTGGATATTCCGTTTATTGACGTCGCTAAAACCTCGTGGATTTTGCCATTCGGAGCATCTCCGTTTGATTCTTTCTTCACCCCATTTGGTATTGAACCATTCATGGTATTTTTTAACGATCCGTTGCACTCGAGTTGGTTTTTGCTCTCCAGACTTCTCTTCAATGCTGCATTCTTGTACGTCCTGATGTAGAAAGATCCGAACAAGTAGATGAAGAGGAGAGCGTTGATTGTGAGAAGTATCACAATACCCTTTGGATAGTTGCAGTCTCTGGGGAGAACTTGAAGGTTGTGCACCAAGATGATTGAAAACTGAACCTGCAGATAAAAAATATATATAAATTAATGAAAAGAAAAAAAATAGTATAAAATTTAATTTATTTAATTTAGATCATTACTCAATTTATACAATTATTGAAAAAAATCCGTATTATTTATATAAATTAATTGATGTTAAATTAGGTAATAATGCAGTTAAACTAGTTAAGAGGCTATAGTAGGCTATATAGTATATTTTAAAAATAATTTCCCCAGTACCCTCAAAAGATACGTCTTTGAAATAAAAAACAGTTTGTATTTACATTTTAGTCTACTGCATGAGTTTTTGAAATTTGAATTTGTTAAATACTTTTCTTGTAATATTAGTTTTAGTAAAACCATTTTTTATTTTTTTATTGTAAGTAACTAAAAAACTACAAGGCCTTTGAAGTAGATTTTTATTTCACTCGAAAGAGAATATGAAAATCTACCGGCTGAGTTTTTTTATATTAGTATATTTTGACTACTTTTCTAGCTATTGAAAAAAAAATCCTTTTTTCGTGTAAATTTTTTCGTGTTTCATCATACATTAGAAGGTAATTTAGCGTGCATTTTTTTGTGTACATCCGTATACCCGTATTAAGACCATTGTATACCCTATACAAGGGTCTTAATACGTTCAGTATAAGGCATAGTTGAATTTAAACCCGTTATTTTCCTATTTTTTTGATAATAAAATTATGTTAGGCTACATCAGTCATGAGTTGTAATTTTTCTATCTTGTTCTTCTTCCTCTTTTGTTAGATCTATGATCTGATATCGCATTCTCATTAAAAATAAACTTTTCGATAGTATACACATTTTAATAGTATTTTTACTTCATTCAAATTATTAAAAAGAACGTGTGATGATTAAAATATTTGTATAAAAATACCCACTACAAAATTATATTCAAGTCATTGTTTCTAAATAAAATTTATTAAGTGCGTAGTAGTAATACAGAAATTTTCAAGTTAATTAGTTATTAAAACAATGTTCTTATCAAATTGTTAAAAAAACATTCAAAATACAATGATGATTTTAGATGGGTCGGTGGCAGAGCGGTTAGCGTGCTGGACTAGTAATCCATTGGTCGCGAGTTCGAATCCTGCCTCGACCGATTTCGTTCACCTAAGCACAAGCACGGCGTACAGGAGGATCTAAAGAGGATTGGCGTGACAAACTGGAGAATGCAGACGATGGACCGGTCTAAATGGCGAAAAATTCTGGAGGAGGCCAAGGCTCACAGTGGGCTGTAGCGCCAATGATGATGATGAAGCACAAGCATTTATTTGCTTATTTAGGGAACGTAGGAAGATGTATATGTACTTGTTTAACAAGGACATATTCATTTTTTATTAAAATAAAAAAAAATGGGTTTCAAGAAATTCAAAACCAGAAGATGAAAATGTTAATCGTTTTGTTTATTTATATTTAAATCAATTATTTCAAAGCACTAAAACATTTTTTCAATTACATAATTGACCTGGTTTATGGTAAGGAAGTGAATCGTTGAAATTATAAGAAAATCATACCAAGTTTATTATGTAAATAAACAACTAACGTTTATTACAGAGATCTACATATACCGATAAATTCCAGTTCCACGTGTTTCTATAAGAAATATACAATGTTCATGTTTTGTGTTTCAATGTCAATATCAATAAATATGGTGACAATGAAACTATACTCATTTATACACTGTGACTTTTTGAATGAGAATACCATTTTTTTTAATTGTATTAATGTTAAAGTCTCTACCGTCATTTTCCTTATGACTAAGGGTGGCGGCTGTATTAGATCGCTTTTTGTGTGGTGTTATCTTTGTACTTAAAGTTTTATCCTTAAATTGTATTAATAAAAAATAATAGTTAGTTGGAGTCAATTTATTTAACGAATAACTAGAACGCTCTAACAAAACTGGCATATGAAAACATTTAAACGAGACATCATAATTTTGGCATATACAAAAGACAGAGATTATATAAAAACGAAATTAATCACCTGAAATTCACATATCTACCAATCAAAAAAGAAAACTGGTTAGAAATCTATATTCTGTCTCAGAACAGGTTTTGACTAGTGAGGCAGTTAATGACAATAATATAATATATCGTTTCTAAAGGGAAAAAAATGTAATTAAAATATATTATGTAATAATTGTTAATAGACATAGAGAAAAAATGTATTTTTAAATAAGTAAATCAATGATAAATAAATGGATTGATTAAACAAATATATTTACGCAAAGTACATATATTTTTTAAATATCGTAAATGTACCTACTGTTGGATCGATCTTTAACAGCCTCATTTCAACAAAATTTATTATTTTGTTTTTACAAAATATAATCATAGACCACGCTTAAAATTTTGTCTTGTTTTTTTAAATTTTTCATGGTTTATATGTAAAAATTTTCCATTCTGATAACTACGATTGTTAAAAACTGTTTATATCCTAAGAAAAGCAGAAATATACTTTTACTAAGAAAAATGAGAAATTTAACATCATTAGAGCTTATGACCTGACATCCACCTACAATGCCTAAATTAAGGTCGTATATAAGTCGTATATATTAGTGCAGACTGCCTAGAAGCAACTCAGTGTCCTAAAAACGTTTTTTTTTATTCATTTATGTTACATATATTATATATTTAATTAAAGGCAAAGTAATGAGAAGCAACTTAAAAATAACAACAAAGCAAAAACAAAACAGTAAAGAAAAAAATGTTACTTAAGTTAAAAAAAATTGTCCCGATTTTCCTTCAAAAAGTTGTCACCATATTTATCAATAAAGTATCGGTCTATGCTATATAATACAATAGTAATTTACACTTTACTTATTTGTTTCAGTAATTACTTATTATAAAATCGTCATTGATTACCGCGATATTAAAATGCAGTCGTAACTTCCGAGTGCATAAAATATTTATTTAATTGGTTCAACATTATTTATATTAAAAAAAAAAACTAGAATTGTTTGAAATTATTAATTTTAAATCAGTCGACGTAATTTGCATCATTTGACTTCAATGTAGTCATTTGCATTCACTTAGATTTACCACGAATGAGTTCATTGTATGTCATTTGATATATAGACACTTAATATTATGAGAACAAAACGTTTTACAAAAATGGTAGAGTTAAACGAATTCTTACAATATCACCAATAAATAGCTCACATGACAGAATATATTAAGTGAAAAAGAGATAGTACAATGATAGACATACTGCAGACATATTTTCTCTTTTACTCCAGTGCATTTACATTATAATTATCTCTCACACAAAATGATAACTGAGAAAAAGAAGAACTTATTTTAAATTATAGTTGTGTGAAAAATCGAATACAACAGAATACCTATGCATATCTATAAGCGAATATGACTTGACTAATATATTGTTTACTCAAAATAAAAATAACAATCAACAAATCCATAATATATTAAAATATTGGCTATCGAATAAGCATGAAATGATATATCTGGTCGTTCCTTCACAGTTCTAGTGTAATTTTCATATGATTTTATCACACAAGATGGCATTTCGATGGCATTAAGCGAGGTATGCACCATACTTTTTGTTTACTGAATTTAAAGACTAGTAACGTATCTATTATTTTTATATATCATTGGTTCAGAAGGCGTATTGCTCATTGAAAGAAACCATTTTGAAAAAGTATGAAAACAGAAAGCCGTGATGGTCACTCAAGAGTCACTGGAAGAAGAATATAATACTATTTTTGAAATTAACTGAGAAAGAAAAAACATAAAACGGAAAAGAATTAAAATTCGAAAGTCACTGGAAGAAGAATATAGTTCTATTTTTGAAATTAACTGAGAAAGAAAAAACAAAACCGAAAAGTTTTATAATTCGAAAGTTTACTATTTTATTCTTCCTAAAAGATTTATCTTTTTTCAAATTACAAGATGGTTTTGTATATTTCTACAAATTCTCTTTTCCACGTGATTTCCCATAACATGCGATTGGTTGTGATACCTTTTATCTTATCATAGGATTAGGATTTCACATTTTTTTTTGACTAGTAATATCACAATAAGCTCACACTAGACCCCTATGAAAGATATTATGTACCTACTCGTGTATTAAACAAATATCAATTTTTTACTTGTACAACTTATCAAACATGAAAAGACTATTAAAAGCAATAACTTAATTCTATATGAGCGACAAATATAATTGAAATGAATTATATACCAATTGTAATTTAGTCACGTATTTCTTCCACCATAAGAACTTCTGGTATTGTGGTCCAAGTCCGGCCAATAGATAGTACGTGTACATGATGATGTGAATAAAAGAATTAATCACACCCAGTAATGTTCCGTGACCACCTAAAAAAAATTAAAAAAAATAAAACACCTTTATTGAAAAATGTGTAGAAAAAAATGCATTAGCCGAACGATTAACAAACATTATAATTACATTAAAACACGGGAAGCTTATGGAAAACATCTCAATAAGTTTACTTTGCATATATTAAATTTTTAAAATAGAGGAAATAATGTCACATGCTATGAAAAACAAATACAAAAAATTGACAACGCATAATTCATTTTATCAATTTAAACCAATTCAACGCATGCTTTCAACGTTCATTTTATATTTTTTGTGTTCATTTTTTTCGTCTTCGATAAGTGAATACTAACATACCAAATGAATTGAATTAACATTTTGTCACTGATGTAATTTTAATGATCATATTATATGATGGTGCATGATGATTTAATCTTTATTTATCCACTTATATCAGTCGCTAATTCAATATATTTGAATAGCATATCAATTAATTGAAGAACTCTTTTTGTTTTTAATTTATTTGAATATCACAAAGAATGCATCCTTGTCTTATGTCATCTTTATGATCAATATATTGACAATAATAATATATTTACATAAAATATGTATGTCATATTATTTGAACTTGTTATTATTATTGTAATCTGTTAATTATTTTTAATTTTTATTCATATATATCTGCTACGTATATATATAAATACATTTTTAACCATTTTTCAAATCATTTTGATTTATTGACATTTTTTTAACAATTCAATAGAGACTAACAAAACAAAAAAGAAGTTTCTTTGTCACTTCATGGATAGCGATAAATTTCAATAAACTGAATTCTAAAATAAAACCTTAATTTCAAATATCATCTTATTTTGGGCCTAAATATTATGAGCATTTAGTATAGGAATGCGTCGATTTACCAGTAAAATTCACATAAGCCTTGTGATTCTAACAACCACTTCTAACTAAATCCTTAAAAAAATACGTTTTATTAGAAGATATTGAACTCAAAACATAAATAGTACCAATCTGTGTTTTTTTTATAGAAATATTTCTGACAAGTATTTATATAAATAAAATAGTGACAAATGTATTTATATAAATAAAATAGTGACATTCATTCATTCATTCATTCATGTTTCGTTTACCTGGTAAAAATTTGACTCCAATCCACGCACAGATCGGCATGATCGTATGATGATATACGTGCAAGAACGTAATTTGGTTATTTTTCTTTCTTAAAACGAAGAAAACTGTGTCGAGTAACTCGATGATTTTCGCAAAGAAATACCACCATACAGCTGCTGCCATCTATAATAAAATAAACGAAATAAATTAATGAAATATTTAGGATCGATTAATGGGAATAATCAAAATCGGACTTTGTCATCGTATAGTGATGAAAAGATTTAGAACTAACTAAAGTGTGAGCCTTCGGGGCTCCGTTGATTGGTTGGTCGTTGGTCGTTGGTCGTTGGTAAAAGAAATGATTCCTTACTGTGCAAATATTGTATTTAGAAGTGAATATATTGTATTGAGAAGGGCGAAAAAATTAACATATCTACGATTCCAATATTCTTCGCGAAGAGAATAGTCCGAGAGATAGAAACGTTTTCGATGAATCATTTATAATAGCTGGTTTTTTGATATTTTCTTTCTTATTGAAAATAGGTATGAAATAGATAAGTCTGGCGCCTGGGAGTGGTTGCGTTTACCAGTGCACATCCTTGTTATAGGTGAATATTGCAGATTTTAACATTATTACATTATAATTTTTACTTGTAAGTTATTTGTACCAAATGATATTAAAATCTGCAATTTCACCCATAGAAAGGGGATACGCGCTGGTAAACGCAACCACTCACAGATGTCAGACTAACTTTTTTCTAACCTTAATTCAATAAGGAAAGAAATATCAAAAAAACTAGCCATTGAAAAGTGAGTAGTTGTTTTTTGACGTTACTATCTCTTAGACTTGAAGTTTATAAATAAAAAAAAAAACACTTGATGACCAATGGCAGCAAAAATATTTTAACCATAGAGTAGGTACCATTAAATTTAAATAACTCTTTGTTTAAATTGACTAAATCTCAAGTAGGAGGTATCTTATTTTATACAAATAGTATTAATATGATTGTAAATATTAATTTCAAGAGAGCAGAGGTCATCTTAGAATCCTCAAAATTTAACATTGTAGCCATGATGTACAGATAGATATGTATATAATGGAATTCAAGGATACCAAGACTTGGTCAAGAAGATAGATCATAAATATAGCGGCCTCTCTTTTGACTGAATGGCATAATTAAGATTCACATTGTGCAAAAAATCTAAAATAGAATTTGATACTTTTTAATTAACAAACGTAAATAATACATCTCCGACCGATATTTTATATAATTTAACCTGTATTTAATTTGCATGTTATAAATAAATTTTGATGTTTTTTAACATTAATATTCAAATTCATACTTAGAGAAATAAATGATATCTTGATTCAAATAAAAATATACCTAAATGATAAAAATTTATAATATATTTTGTAACTAAAATCATTATGTGTATTTTAATATCTTGTCAAATGTAAAAATATTTTTGAAACCACGGTAATGCATCTTCTGCAATCATTTAACATGTTCATATATTTATTTAATATTTTGAATATTTGAACTTATCGGTAAGAAAGACATAAACGCTCATCAATTCTTTGAGCGGATAATCGAAATTTTTAGGCAGAGTAGAAAACTCGTGAACCTCATCAGTTTTTACGATAAAGATCTGATATTATCATATTAAATTTTCAAAATGGTAATCTAGAATGATTGGGGCATATTCTTTTCAACAAAAAATAAATTTTATTTTCAAAATAACAAAGCACTCTTTTTTAATACCCCGACATCTAACCAGGATTGGTTATCTTATAAATAAGGAACTTTCAAAGAATTACGATTTCTATAACAATGAAATGGAACTGTTTAAGAGGTCAGGATAGATTTTAATGATAACATCACTAATAAATTTAAAAAAATATAATGTTCCATTGAAAATTGATAGGTTTAGAAAATTGATAATTGATAGATAATTATTGCTGCAATAAAAAAAGGACAATAAAAATTTACTTACTCTAGTACCCGAAGGACTGTTGGAATAATCCACTGGTTGACATTTAAAACTGTACTCTCTTAACCATCCAGCTTGTAAACCCTGAAAAAAATATCAAATATTATTTCTTCAACTTTTGATCTCTCCAAATTGGCTTTGGGTTTTTATTATTGATTAATTTCGTTAAGTCATCTCTCAATCTCTACATCAGAACCTCAAATCACCAAATGACAACCAGCAACTCACATTCACACAATACTAGACAAGCATAACTAAACCTCGACGAAATACCAAAAAACTAAGACAACACATGGTCAGAAAAAATACGCATACATAAGACACAACATATTTATCCTCTTTAAAACTTAATTTACATCCATAAGAACCTACTCACATAACAAAATTAAAGCTATAGCAAACAACTGGTTAATAACCAAATACCAAAATATAAAAATGAAATAATATCAATGCTTTTTAAAAATCAGTTAATCGCTCCTAATAATGTAATCGTTTAAAATGTAATATTTTTTATTGTTACTGTATCATACAGATCTTTTCTTTTTTTTAAGATTTAAAATCAATTTTGTTGTACTTTAAATGCATATATTTCTAATGTAGGTATTTGTATCCATGCTATTTTTTTTTATTTTTATATAATTTGATTTTAGACAAAGAATTTTGATTTCTCTAAAAAAATGTTTTTCGATAAAAAGAAAAACATTTTTTATTTTCATTTTCACTTTACGTTCTCATTATTTCTATTTTCTCTTGATTTATTGTTTTCTATATATGTATATTTTTTTCTTTATATATCTACTTTAACATTGAATAATGTTGACTAAAAATGATGTAAGTATTTTTATTTTTGTGTTTTTTTTTATTTAAATGTTTTTTTTTAACCGAAAAATAAATTAATTAATAAATGTTTAATATGAGTGGGCATAACATGTGAATAAATGCAACATGTGTCTTGTGTGTTGCTAAAGTAAGACGATTTCATTTTACTCTCTACTAAATCAATTATCTACAAGATAATTTATTGTAACTGTTAATATTCGTGGTCCCATTTGTATTAAAATTGAGATATAGTCAACACCTTACTTCATTCAATTAGTTTTGTGTTTTTTTTTATACAATATTAGTAAAATAAAGGGTTTTTGTATTGTTTCACCTTACAAGGTGAAACGATCGTCATGTTTAGAGGAATAATAAAATCGTAGATATATAACGAGTTACTGGAGGCAGTCGGATACGGTTTGACCAGGGGGATGCATGTTCATTACTGAACACAGGCTGCAAACTGCATACACCTTCATACTAATTATGTTAACATATTAAAACTTCTTCATATTTTCTACTAATAAATAGATCTTTATAATATTGATTATATTTAAATTAATGTAATTTGTATATACCAAATTTCAGGCCTTATCAGGGATGCAGAAATATGGAAGAGGCTGAGAAATTAGTCCAGTTTATATTTACTTAGATGAATGAAATAAGTATTGCAATACAATCATATACTACAAATGTTGTTTTGTGTGCATATGTGTGTGCATGTTACTGATAAGTGTGTAAATGCGACGGTACAATGATCACCTCATTAGGAAGTCTTGTGCTGAGGTGTTCATTTGTTCAGTTACTCGGAACAAATAGTTTATAATATAGGTATATACCTTGTTCTTAAATTAATTTATACAGCATATTGTCAGTGAAATAAATGTGGGTTTAATGTGGGTATACTTTTTTTAAATATTTTTTTTTCTATTGATTTGCTTATCAAATAGTCCCAAAATCAAACACTTGACTTCACTTTTTTATATGTATGCAGTAAAAATGAGCAAATCGGTGTTTGATCAAATTGAATTGATTTGACAAGACGAAAACTAATTTAAATGCAAACGCATATTCGCCAAATTGCGTCTACATAAATTTTAGTAGGTACCTATTTCATTGAATATTTTTTAAAATACACACTTTTTAGACACGTTATTTATCGTGCCTCAATTAATACGTAGATGTCAAGAAAGATTTAAAAGATAATTCAGGTGTACCTACCTATCCATTTCAAAAATAAATTATGAACATAAAAACACAAAAACCTATAAGTCGACAACCGTGGCATAAGTGGCAAGCCGCTTGGCTTCGGTGCCGGAGTACTGGGTTCGAAAAATTTATTTCATCTCGTTTCTCTAGACCGGAAACACTGGTTAGTTGGAAGAAATTGCCGTTTGGAAAAAAAACTCGCCAAATCACACGGAAACTGTGAAATCAGATTACACTCAAACATTTTTGTCTGATAAAATCAGCGACTTAACGCAAACCAGTTATAAAAATATTTCGTTTTATTTGCAGTGAAACAAGAATTGTATGAGAAATTATTATGCCGTTTTTCAATGTCTTTTTTGTTTTTAAGGACCTACACAATGACTGTTTTGACGGCGACATAATATACTTACCAAGATTTCTTTAAATCTCATACGTTTCTGCCATCTCGTATTTATTTAAATGTGATCATTGAAATCATATTGTGAAAGTAGGCAAACATAATATAGATTAAGTTATCAACATTAAATGAAATTTGAACCAATTATTTTTTCTTAATTAATTGACATAGGAATCAAACGCACAACGTTTGATTCAAGTATCATAATATATAAAAATCTCGTGACACGATGTTCGTACACGCTAATCTCCGAAACCGTCCAACCGATTGCAATGAATTTTTCTAAATTCGTATGGTTGGTTCTGCTGGTTTATGTTTGGTGACGTTGTTACAGATATCTAAATAATACTATCATTATTCAACCAAAATATTGTGTTTTGGGTTTCTCGTCGAAAAATATTATAATATTACCACAAATTTGGACTTCCCTGCAACCCCCTAACATTTTTTATAGGAAAAAAGGGTCGTAATTAATTTTGAAGTTGAGTAATTTTTCAATAGATAGCAGTGTGAATAAATCTATTGACATTGTATTACGCATCTAGAGTTAAAAAATAAAATGAGGTCAATATAAAATTCTATAGAAATAGTAGGCGGCCTATGGTAGAACAACGTCTGCCTGCCTCACAATTTTACAGGGGCGTAACTAGAACCTTCGGACTAGGCAAACCCTGAACAAAAATTGGGAAATGTCGAAAATTTTATGATTTTTTAGCATCGTTGTTCATTTGAGTGGCCACGAAAATATTTTAAAATCACATACCAGAATAATATTTACATTTGTGGCCCTGTCAAGCATCGTATCTATGTACATACGGTTCAATTTTTAATCTTGTAATACAGTTTCAATAAAACAGTCAAATTATTAGGTCTTGCATTTCTTAATAGCCGCGAAAGGATCGAATAATGAAGAAAGAGCAAAAGAGAATTATAAAGTATGTAAGAAGGTAGTCAAAGACACAGTAAAAAGGGAAAAAGATGGTATAAAAGAGAAAGAAAGCCTGAAAATAGCCAACGACTTTCCCGGAAACATGAAAATGTTCTGGAAAGGCGTAGCGAAAAAAAAAATGGAACTGTGAAAGCTTCGAAAGGAAAAAATGATAAAGATGGAAAAATAATTATGGACGAAGACGGCGTGAAAGAACGATGGAAAGAATATTTCAAGGAACTGTATAATAGCGGAGTAAGTGGGGACGTGTGTCAGAGAACATGGCAAGTAAGCGAAAGTGATAAGGATGAAATAACGCGAGAAGAAGTGTTTGAAGCAGTAAAACACGCGAAAGCGGGGAAAGCTGCCGGATATGACAGTGTATCAGCTGAACTTATAAAATATGGCGGCGAACAGACGTTGGAGTGATGTCTCTCTCTTTTCAACAAATTAATGTTGGGAAGAAGGACACACTCCCTCAGACTGGAGAAATGCAGTCGTGGTACCTTTGTATAAAGGTAAAGGATCGAAGCTCGACTGCAAAAACTATAGAGCCATAAGTTTATTAAGCTCAGTTGGTAAGAAGTATGCAAGGATCCTGGATCAAAGAGTGCAAAAAATTACAGAAAGCAAGATATGGGATGTCCAAGGTGCGTTTGTGGGCGGCAGAGGATGTATAGACCAAATTTTTTCTCTGCGCACGGTCACAGAAAAGGTTCTGGATAAAAATCAGAAAATTTTCTGTGCCTTCATAGACCTAGAAAAGGCGTATGATAAAGTTGTTAGAGAAAAAATATGGGATATACTAGCAGGGTATGGAGTGAAGAGCAAACTGATACGCGCAATCGCGTCATTATATGAGAACAGCGAAGCATGTGTTCGTGTCAACGACACAGTGACAACGTGGTTCTCTATAAATAATGGCGTTAGACAAGGGTGCGTGCTATCTCCATGGCCCTTTAACTTGTACATTGATTTCTGCATAAGAGCCCTTAAGGATGAAAGCAAGGGTCTGAAATTGAGTACTGTAATGGTGCGAAATTTGATGTATGCAGACGATAAAGTTCTATTAGCTGAAAGTATGGAAGAGTTACAGTATCTTGTAAGTCTGGTATATGAAGGATGTATAGAGAATGGACTTAGGATGAATGCCAGCAAATCAAAGACAATGGTCTTTGAAAAGAGTGAAAGCAGAACAGCGTGTAAAATAAGAGTAGAGAACGAATGGCTCGAGCAAGTCGACGAATATGTGTACTTGGGAAGCATATTTCGACGGAATGGACGACTCGATAAAGAGATCGAAAGAAGAGTTATGGCAGGAAACAGAGTGAATGGAGCACTAAGACCAATTATGAATGATCGCAACATATCAAAGGATGCCAAAGTTGCCATTCATAACGCCGTCGTAGTGCCAACCTTGACGTATGCAAGTGAAACCTGGACATGGCAAAAAACGCATGAAAGTAGAATAAATGCAGTCGAAATGAGATCGTTAAGAAGGATTTTTAATAGAACGATGAATGACCGGGTAAGAAATGAGGACATAAGGGAAGAATGTGAGATGAAGAAAGATGTCATTACTAGAATGAAAGTGAACACATTGAGATGGTTTGGTCACATGGGGAGAATGAATGAGGAGCGCCTGACGAAGAAAATATGCAGAGCGGAAAGGAATGGAATGAGAGGTCGGGGACGCCCAAGAAAGGGATGGCACGACCATGTGAACGAAATTTTGAAAGACGGAAATGTTAGAAGTGTGACCTATAGACGAGCATGTATGAGACGATGCATGAATGTGGACGAAGCGAGGGATGCGTGCCAGGATAGAAAAATGTGGCGTTCGGTTCTCTCTGCCTACTCCGCAAGGGACATGGCGTGATGGTATGTATGTATGTATGAATTTCTTAACATAATATTCATCCGAGCAAGCCAATATTTTCGGCTTATATAAGCAATTCCGCTACTGCTATTTTACAAATATAATATTGTCTAACTACATAAGGTGTTATCATTTTTACTTGACTTGACAATGAGCCCATTATATACAAAAAAAATGAAAATTTATTCTGATAATGAAATAATAATTAATATTTAGCTTTTACTTTCTATATCACGTCTCGTCTTCATGTGCTTAGCTGATTAATTAAACCGAAACATTTTGTTTTCAACCAGAGTCCAATAAGCTGAGAACGGTAAATTTAATACGGTCCAGTAAATATGTATGCTTACAACATTACCATATCATCATTTACAATGAACAATTTTTTCACTGAAGTAATTGTTTATTCCAATGAATTATTAAATTCGACCTTATTTATTTCAATCATTAAAAAATACAATGAATTATTTGAAAAAATAAACATATAAAACGAATACTTATATCCTTAGTTCAGTTTGTCTATCGACAATTATTATCGATGCAACTCCATTGAATGTATGTGTATAATAAATATATAGTAAAAAATACTTGAAATTATCGACGCGTTTCGTGTAAGGCACATCGTCAGAATAATACCCTACAAGGTTGAAACTAGTGGTTATATACAAAAAATTTAAATGTGAATTTGAAATGTGATTCAATATAACGAAAAAAAAGTTTTTATTTTAATTACAAAAAAAGGATCGGGTTGTGGCCAACGCTATACTCCTCACTACCAAGTCACTATTCAAATTTTGTATGGAAATATTTCAGCATTTTCATGAAAAGATTTCGTTAAATTATCTTTTCATTTAAATACTTTATCATGAAATCTTGATAATTCTTCAATGCCATTTTATGAATGTGAAGTGCGTGTGGTTTTAGCAACACGAATATCAAATTTTATGTTTCCTGTGCTTGGGGTCACCTGATGGTCCATTATTAAATATGTTTCCTTTTACTTCTAATCCTTCAGCCAATCGGACCCACCCTGCACAAGACCCAACCCTAAGTACCCCCACCCTACCTCTACCTCTGCCCCCATAGATTTCTTGTAAGCACGTCGTCACATTCTGTTTCAGTTGAAAGTTAGCCTGATGAGGGAACGGTTAGTTCCGAAACCGGTCGCATCGTTTCAACCAAAAAACGTGGTTAATACAAAGTTATATCTTTAAATTTAATTTGTTAAATATGAACCACAAAGTTAACATTCAAACATTTGAAAACAGCATTTTTGTTTGATATAGCGGTAAACCTGCAGTAAATCGAACACATGCTATGGCGCTTCGTTGTAATAAATTGATAATAATGAAAATCACTTCCTTGCAACCTGCACTAATGGTGAGTTTATTACAATATGGCAATTTATGTAAACTGTGTTTTCATCCCATAGAAGTATTTCTCCTTTGGTGAGTCACGATTGTAAATATGTATATTTTTATACGAATTTTTTTTATTTTTTTTTATTTATTTCTATCCAAAACATACAGTATGAGATACAAAATATCTTAAGATAATATAAGCTTATTTATACATAGTTAACATACAAAGTAAATATATGTTATTTCATTTCAATAAATATCAATTTAGCACTTCACTGGTGCTTACATAGTTTAAGCCATATCTTTTTGTTTGTATCTTTGTTACTAGCCCCCCACTAGGCATAGCCTGTGCTAAGGTGAGCTAGTTTTTTGTTATTGTCTATTACGTTGTTTATTTATAGATACATTTACATATAATATAAGTACATGTACATACATACGCTACGCATTCAAACGTATGCATCTTTCCTTCTAAATACAATATTTCATTTTGAGTCATGTACACAGAACGAAAATTGTCTATTCTGTTGTTTGTAATAGTGCATTTACATTTTATTCGGTAGAATTAATTCCTTCAGGATTTTTTCATCTATTTCATAAACCCATCTTAGTGATAGTTTTTTAAATTCTTTTGCATTTTGCATTACATTTTTACGCTTTGCCCGTGTTATTTTTTAAGGACGCATTTGCATTAAATTTACCAACCCATGAAAAAAGACGGTAATTATGGGATATGGAGCGGTTTCCTCTTTGGATTGCCTTGCGCGATTTTATTTAACCCGTCTACCTTAAGATTTAAACTACATACAACTTGTACCTACTTATCTTTATCGTTTAAAAATACGAAAGTATTTGAATCATTAATAATGATTAATGGTGACCTTATAATGATATGATATTTCTATGATAATAAAAAAAGTGTAAAAATTAAAAACTGTTCAAAAATGTGTATAATCAAATCATGTATTTTTTTTACAAGTTGTAAGTACATCCATACCTAGTGAAAAATTCCAATTATTCAATTTGGATCAATCCCTCTTTCACTTTGCCCTCGAAGATTTCAGTTTAAGTTGAAACAATTATTTTCACTTGGATATTGATTGATGTTTATTTATTCAGTTGCTATTAAGGTCTGATCATTGATAACTTTTAACCATGGACACAATATCAACAAGGCTTGCAAATGTCAATGCAGTATATCATCGATAAATTATCTTTTCGTCGTATCAACATTTTGAGTATTAAAAAAGATTGATGTGTAGTAACCGTGAAGGTAAAAAATGTCAAAAAAGTGTAGCATGAAAAAAACTGCTTCAATTTAATATTTTTAAATTGAACATGTTTTGATTTAATTGCACGTATGAACATGTTCTGATATCAATTAATTAAGATAGACAGAAAACATATCAGTTTAAGAAAAGTGTCGTTTTAAGACTCCGTGAAGTGAGTGTAATATTTATCTTATTTAAAAAATTATTTTTCATTTCAATTTATTTTATGTTGTATGATTTTGATTAAACTTGTTGATTTAAGTGGAATATAAAAAAATTAAGTTGGTATCATAAGATTACTAATCTCAATAAATTGGTAAATTTGACATTGATTTTGGAACTAACTTATGAACACATAACACACTACCGAAATCAATATATCACCCGATAGAAAGCTCAAAATACTGAATTAAAAAGCTTCACTCGATTGTCTTGAAATTCAAATTAATTGATTGATACAGAGTTAAAACTATTCAAAAATGAATATGGCATCATTCCATAATTATTTGAACCAGATGAAAGGACAGCACACCAAGCACGGTCGTCCTGTATAAAAATTAAAATTAATCTGGAAGGAAAAAATGAGGTTTTTTTTAATTCTTATAATACATAATGGTAATGGATTATCTCACAAAAGATGTACAGTCACCCCTTCCCTGGAGTCTGTTATATGCTGATGACATCGTCCTGATAGCAAATAGCGCATGCCAACTGCAAGTGGCCCTATCGAAATGGACTGAAGCACTCGAGAGATTTGGATTGCGCATTAGCAGGACAAAGACGGATTTCATGGAATGCAACTACGGTGGAACGTCAGGCGCAGCGACGGTGTGCTTCCCGGATGGCACTGTTGTACCCAAGGTGTCAATCTTCAAATACTTAGGGTCGGTTCTCACAGCGGATGCCAGTGTGGATGCTGACGTCTCCCATAGGGTAAACGTGGCTTGGAGTAAATGGAGAACTCTCACGGGCGTGCTGTGCGATCCACGTATGCCAATCAAAACAAAGGGCAAGGTCTACAAAACAGCGGTGAGACCTGCAATGACATATGGTGCGGAGTGCTGGACAGTTAAAGGCACACATGAACAAAAACTACATGTCAATGAAATGAAAATGCTGAGGTGGGCAGGTGGGGTGACGAAGCTAGATAAAATTCGTAATGAATTAATAAGAGGAAGCTTTGGAGTAGCCCCCATACCAGAAAAACTTACAGAAAGCCGACTCAGATGGTATGGACATGTAATGAGGAGGCAAAACGATCATGTGGTGCAAACTGCTCTAGCACTCCCAGAAAGTAGAAAAGGAAAGGGACGTCCAATATCCACGTGGTGGGGCAATATGAGGAAGCTCATGGATAAAGCCCACATCCCAAACCCGACAATACAGGACAGATCATCGTGGCGCCAAAGGATTAGGAGAGCCGACCCTACCTAAAGTGGGATAAGGCAAAGAAAAAGAAGAAGAAGAAGAATACATAATTATGGCCCCAATTGATTTCAAAATCAATACAGTACTTGGTCATTTCTCTAATGTCCTATGATAGCGCACGAGTGCTGAGTGTCTTTTTTGCACAGTATTGCCAAAATGTCTTTTAAAGATTCTCTATATTAGATATTTTAAAATTTTACTTATACTTAAAAAATAAAAAATCTGCTCATCGCAAATTATTTTTTTTAGTATTTTTTTTTTATTTTTATTGTTTACATAATAATTTTGTTATTTTTTCTGTCCTTTTTTATGTCGATAATTTGCTTTTTTTATCATTAGACCTCTATTTTCTTTTTAAGTTAATATTGTTTTTTCATTAATACTCCTTTTCGTTTATTTTATGTATATTTTTTTCATTATTTCTAATTTTTTGAGTGCTAATTCTTAATGAAATTCCATTATCAATTATATAAAATTACTTAAAAAAAAACTTTTTTCCACTATTTTTTTTTATATTTGTTTGTGTTATTAATGTGTTTTAACTTATTGTTGTTCTTGTTGTACCTACACTGTTATAATAAGTACCTGCCGATCAATATGCTTACTGATGGGTCGATGGCAGAGCGTTTAGCGCGCTGGGCTAGTAATCCAGTGGTCGCGAGTTCGAATCCTGCCTCGACCGATTTCGTTCACCTATATGCTTATTTAAGGGAACGTAGGAAGATGTATTTGTACTTATTTAACAAGGATATATTCATTTATAAAAAAAATGTAAATGTCTCTGTAGCTGCGCTCCAGTCAGCGAGCTGCAATGTGTATAGCCTCGATAATTCTAGAAGATTCACTACAATTAACGAAGATCAACGAACCACAGCCCATCGCTGTCGATGCAAGCTAATGCACAGATATTCATTCATGCGTTAATCGTTTAACAGAATATAGTCGCGTTACATCTTAATTATTAGTTCCGACCCACGACATCACGTCGGGGTCACCATTATTTAGGTATGCTTATTTAAGGGTGTTTATTTATAGATTACTAATAAATATCTCAATTACGCTGAAGGCGTGTTCATTCATGTAACATTTAGGGATGCTTTAAGAATGAACACGTAATCTATATAGAAGCACCCAATTTACTCTGACAAAACCGTAAACGAAGTTTTTTTAATTCTTTTTACATTCATAATTGAATTCTACCAAACAAAAAAAGTTTTAAAATTATGACTTAAGTATGATTGTAATCGATTTCATAAAAATACTAACAAATGTACTTACTATATTTTATAAAAACTTACCTCATACACCAAGAATGCACTCATGAGTACTTGTATAGCATTATAAACTATCATGACATATTTGAGATCGTATGGTTTTTTGTCTCTCATGTATTTTGGTCCAACTGACACTGAGAAATATACGTATGTAATGAGAACTGTCGCTAGTGGAGCGGGTCCTGACATCATCCACCAGTCTACTGATCTTGGATCTGCAAAGAAAGTAGAATCTTTTAATAAACTGAATTACTGTTTGAGGTTGGATCACAAAAATAATTGTTCATACACTTTCATTACATTTTTGCAAAGTCAGCTGTTGTAATGTTGAAGTTTACAACCTTCACACACTAAACTTGCATGAGAGAAATATATTATAGTTGCCTCTCTTTTATAATTAATTATCTTTACATTCACAATTTTATGACCAGAAAATATTAATTACAAACTTAATATACATATGTGTGTTGTAAATTATTTGTAAGTTTATCGATGCAAGAAGTTATATTGTATTATTGAGATATTATAAATCAGTTTATATCACTTTTTTTAACTTTTTTACGGAGAATTCATGGTAGAACTCCATTGCAAATTATAAATAAATTTGGTAGGTATGGTAAAATAAAATTATAGTTTTCATTTCTACTACTTTAATGACACTGAATAGTTTCGGTCATCCAATGACCATTTTCAAAGTGTGTAAAACAAGAGGTGGTTAGTGCTTATATTATGTCTGGTTAAGGGGTTTGCAACATTTTTTTCCGTCAGTTCAATCAGTATTGCTAGAAAGAACTGACAAAGAAAACTAGCAAACAAAGCGGAGCGTATAAATACAAAGAGAATATGTTGCAAACCAATTAACCAGACATAATATAAGCACCAACCACCTCTTGTTTTGCATACTTTGAAAATGGTCACTGGATGACCGAAACTACTCAGTGTCATTAAAGTAGTAGAACTGAAAACTTTGGTTTTATTTTACCATACCAAATTTATTTATAATCAGTTTATATCATTTGATGTTGGTCAAAAGGACCATTTTCTTTGAAATGATAAACAATATTGCTATTTTGAAGCTTCCCAATTGAATCGATAGATTGTGTCAGTGTCACCAGCATTTTAGCATTGCATTAAGTGATATATATTGTATAACTTTATTAACCTAATAAAGATAAGGTTAGTCAGTGATTAAATGTTTTATGTATTATTTAGTAAATGTTCAATGTTTGGTGAATGTAACATTACAAAATAGATTATATCTAAAGAGGGTTTTTATGAAATAAATTATGGAACTTGTACACCTTATTAATTTTAATTTATATGTTAATTGTAATTGATTCGATTCATATTATAAAAAAAATGTTTGGTACGTATTCTTCAATTTTAATCATACAATGGCCATCGACAGTTGGATCTCGTATGTTACATGAAACAGTATTTATAATTGTACAGTTTTATAACACACATGTTTCAATTTACCTGTACAATAGATGGAAACAGGTAATCCTGATAGGTATTCCGTTACGTATATGGCCAGCAAAGTTTTAAATAGTGCAAAAATTTCGTTGTATACATTTCTGCAGTAACCACCAACAGGCGTGCTGTTATGCATTATCAAAGGATGCAGGAAACTTGTGTATAACTCCACACACAAGCTTCATAACATACAAAAAGGCACTACATTCAGAATGAGTAGTGAATCTCATTGCTGAACTATGTGAGTGTAACTATTTTGTATACTTGATATAGGTACACTGCCTTTCGTTCTATTCTTTTATATTATATCATATTGAATATATCAATTACTTGTATTATATAAGATACAGTACACATATGTATAAATAATATCTCAACAAACGTTACTATCAATAGTTCTCACGTATCAATAATTGCATTCATTCCCATAATCATATGAATAAAAGTAGTTTAAATTGATTCAATAATATGCAACAATAAATAAGTAATGAAACAAATTATGGCTACGATGATGTAAGTTATCCAAAGGTCCCGGGTTCGATTTCCGGTGTAGACAGTTTTTAATTTAGTTTTCAGTCTAGATCTGTGAGATAGATGACGACAGATATCGTAAGTCTCCTGAATTGTTATTGGGTGCTTGTTAAATTAATATTTGATATAGTACCTTATAGTTGTACCTTTTACTTTCTATAAATTCTGAAATTTTAGGCTCTGTGCTTTGATCAAAAGTTATAAGGGACACACACACACAGGCACACTAAATGTTCTACTCTAAATATATGGATATTGAATATATATGCTGCGAAGCCTCTAAATTGGTGTTTTTTGACTTCAAAGTTAGAAAAACCGCGTATCTTGGCTTGATACTTTGTCAATATGTTAAGAGAATAAAATTTTCTTGAACAAATCGACAGTTGGATAAAATTTAAAAAAAAATACAGGGTTATATACAACACATGTACTTAGGTATGTATGTCAAGATAGGATAGTATGGAGGTCAGTCCTTTGATCCTACCCAGAATATGAAAACAGCATGATGGTATATATGTATGTTTGGAGATTAGTATCAAAGTATAAAGTCTTCTTAGATATTGTGTGTAGGCTACTGCCATACAAATTGTATGAAGCAATGTCGTCACTAAATTAAATTTTTATTAAAATTGTTAAAAAAAATTGAGATGTGCTAATACAATGTTAATATTTTTTATAGAAAATAAAATTTTCTAGTTGGGGTGTTTCGGCTTTTTCGATATTTTTAAAAAAATTGGAAATATAGACAGTAAAACTCATAAATTTATCTTAAAAAAAAAATTTCTTAATAAAAAATGTTTGATAAATCCTGGAATTAAAAAAAAACTAATTTGAGATTTTGTATTTGTCTGTTTATACCAATTTTCAGCGTTCTAGCTTTAATGATTTCTGAGATACATGGAAAAATAAACCAAAAATTCAAAAGTTGATAACCCCTGACTTAAACAAAAATTCACCATTCTGAGTATAAAAGTTTTGTAGGCCTATAACTGTTTATATATTTTGAAATTTTGGGATCTGTAAATTGAGCGGATCAAAAGTTATAAGGGGGGGACAGACAGACACACAGACACACACAGACACACACACAGACACACACACAGACACACACACAGACACACACACAGACACACACACAGACACACACACAGACACACACACAGACACACACACAGACAGACACATAGACACACAAAACTCACATAAAATGTTCTACTCCGAATCTTGAGTAAATCCATGTATCGGAACATATATGCTGCGAGGCCTCTAGTTGGTGTTATTAGCATGCAAAAAGTCCACTACGCCATACAAAATATTCCTTCGTACACGTATCTTGGCTTAATAATGTCGATTCATTCATAGAATTGAATTCTCATGAACGAATCGACAGTTGGATTACGAACTTACACGTGAAATAATACATGCTTTAATGCTTTGTACACAGTAAAACTAATTTGACAGATGAATTAACAACAAAGTAATGAAACAATAAAGCAAGCGAGATGAAAAAAATAGTTATTATAAAGAAAACAAATCATACTAAATTGATAAAGTAAAATAAATTGAAGAGTCAAAATGCGAAATCCTTCAAAACATACGTAAGTAATTTCATCATATATATACCTACTAAATTAAAAAAAAATTGAGCTATGGAGAAATTAATATCCAGTTATATTATCATGGCTTGCCCATAGGATCTCTTACGTATTACGTTGGTAATACGCTGAAAACTTAATACATAGTCTGCATATAATGTGTACAAGATGTAATAGTAAGAAATCTGAGAAATCATTTTCTTACACATAACACTTTAATTTGTCTTCTAATTCCATCCTTGTCCCCCCCCCCCCTCCGTTTCTTTATTGTTTTTGTTTTATATGTATTTATATTTTCATTATTTATTTTATGCATATTAATTGTTGGTACGTAACAGTAATACAACATATTTCAGCAAATGAATATGGTTGGTTGTAAGCTATTGCCATTTGTCAATAAGCCCGACATTGCGCACATGGGCTCAAAAAGTTTTAAACAAACAAAAAAAGACACAACCTAGAATGATGTTGAAATCTCAATCCAATAACAGTGAAAAAAAAACGAGTGGGTTGTGGCCAACGCTTAACTCCTCACTAACAAGTCATTCTACATATTATTCAAATTTTGTATGGAAAATATTCAGCATTTTCATGAAACGAGTTTTAGAAATTGTTTTTTATTTAAATATTTTATTATGAAAACTTGATAACTCTTCAATGCCATTTTATAAAAGTGATGTGCCTTTTTATTGATTTTAAAATGAAAATTTTAAATTTCCTGAGCTTGGGGTCACTTTGAAATATTTGACAGTTAAAAAAATTGAGAAACACTATTCAGATATACTTCAATATCTAATGGGATCTATGCGAGTATTAGATACACATATTTGCAAAATTTGAAAAGAATCGAATGAGTAATTTAGTCTTTAGTCGATAAAGTAAAATGAACACGCCGTACATAGCACACAGCAAATAGCACACAGCACATATGTAGCACACACACACACACAGATACATTGTGATGAAACTTTCAGAATACAATCTCAGCATGATACTAGTTGATAATCTGCAATAAAAAAATACCCTTAATAATTGCGAAATCATAACTCCCCACTATATCCCCTTGGGTTGGTGAGGAGTAAAAATATTCATATGAAGTTCGTATGTGTATCAATCAACAAATTTCTTACTGTGGTTTCTCACATAGTACAAGAATGTTTCATGCATACCCACATGATACTTAGTACATAATAATAATAAGTAGTAGTTTATCTGGTTTATAGTCAATGAATATTGCATACACTTGAATACAAGTTCAAGTACTCATGTCGGCCCTTCGAGGCAGTTTAGTAATTATGAATACGAACCAACCAAAGGTCCGGGTTCTATTTCTCAAAACATTTTTCAACTAGGTTACTCAAGAAATTAAATATTTCGAAATTATCCAGTCATAATGATAAAACTATTAAGAGTGAAAAAAAAATGTTACTTTAAAGGTTTGGTGAAATGGTTTGGTTTGGTGTTTGGTCACAAATGTTGAAAATTTTTCATTAAAAATATAATAAGGATCAATTTAAAAAACGAGTGGGTTGTGGCCAACACTAAACTCTCCACACCATAGTAAGCGTTTATTTTTCCTTCTTCAAATATTGACAATCTCAATATTGTAAAATATGCTGTATTTGTTATATGAAATATTTTATTCATTCTAAATTTTACTACCAGGAATATAAATTTTCTAACGATAGTATATTTTTTATATTAAGATAGGCAAAGTATTAATGCAGTATGGTGAAGAATGCTTATATTGTATGAAATATTTTAATAAAAGCAGATAAATTTTGTTTTAAAGAGCGGTAGAGCATTTTTAAAATTATAACACGTGATATCATATGAAGAAATTTTTTTGTTATTTATGGAAAGCTAATCAGTTCTATGTTCAAGCTCTTTACATTATAACATGAAATCATATTACTGAACTTTTCCATATATAAGAAATTTATATATTTACATACATTTTTTCATTCTTAATTTTACTACCAGGAATATAAATTTTCTAACGATAGTATATTTTATGTTAAGATAGACAAACTATTAATACAGTATGGTGAATGCTTATGTTGTATGAAATATTTTAATAAAAGCAAATAAATTTTGTTTTACAGAACGCGAGAACATTTTGAAAATTTTGACACGTGATATCATATGAAGTAATTTTATGTTATTCATGGAAAGCTAATCAGTTCTATGTTCAAGCTCTTTACATTATAACATTAAATCAAATTACTGAACTTTTCCATACATAAGAAATTTATCTTATTATATAAATTTTTATTCATTCTAAATTTTACTACCAGGTACATAAATTTTGTAACGATAGTATTTTTTTATGTTAAGATATACAAACTATTAATGCAGTATGGTGAAGAATGCTTATGTTGTATGAAATATTTTAATAAAAGCAGATAAATTTTATTTTAAAGAGCGTTAGAGCATTTTGACACGTAATATCATATGAAGAAATTTTATGATATCTATAAAAAGGTAATCAGCTCTAAGTTCAAGCTATTAATATTATTTTATCAATATGAAATCAAAGAACTGAACATTGCCAAACATAAAAAAATTCTCTTCTTACATATAAGTTTCATACAAAAATCCATTAAATAAAATATAATTTTTGAAACCGTTGAATACTTTTCTTTTAACATTGACCAACTTTGAATACAATTTTATGATGATTCTTGGTGATGTATAAATAGTTGAAACCAAATTAAAATATCTCTAATTTCCAGGTCGTGAGAGCATTTTTTCAGTTTTAATAGATGAAATCATAAAGAAACATTGAGAAAAAATGAACACACATATGATATCAATATGAAGTCAATCGGACTTATAGTTTAGGCTGCAGAGAGGACACAAAAAAAACAACGTAAATGATGAATTCATAGAGAAGAAATCAAAAGCTGTCTATGGAAAACTAATCAGCCCTAGGTCTTTGCATTTTACACATATGATGTTAATGTGAAGTCGATCGGACTTATAGTTTGGGCTGTAGAGAGGACACAAAAAAGATAAATGCTACGGCGTACGGCATTGTCGCCGTATACGCCATACACACAAACACATCACGACGAAACTCATAGTGTGCATTCTCTACATTATACCCATTGAGAAATTGATGTAATAAAATACGCTTAAATTTTGCGAAATCATGACTCTCCCCTATTCCATAGTGTGGAGAGTAAAAGAGGTTGAAAAATTGTATTAGAAATTTAATGATTTTTTTTTTGTCCGTCAAACTTAATTACCTACTTCAAAAATAATTGGTATCTAAAATAATATTTTTTCATTAATTAATATTTAATCCTAAAACTAGACTATTTATATGGAAAATAACCCGTTAGATTTTTTCCTATAGTGATCATATTGAAAACATAAATCTAATTTGTTTCTCAACAATTGGCAATGCATTTATCAATGTCAATTATATTACAATAATATTTACAATAATTACATTTTTCCACTACAAATGACTCTGTTACAAATAATGTAAACATGATTTCAGCGCTGATTCTTAAAATATTCATAAAAACATCTATAAAAATTTTACACACTGGTTATATAATACATAACACACACACTAACAACATCATAATTTTTATTTATAAAAAAAATACTAATTATTACATCTGTATAGAATGAGCTATATGTATTGCATAATAATGTATCATTATTAAACCAGTATGAATCCAATGAAATGGAAAACATTTCAACTACATCACAATATGATATTGTACATTTCAATGCATTTTATATGCTACTCATCAAAAGTCAACACAAACACAATGATTCTATCGTTTACTCATGCATAAAAACCGGTCAGTTTACAGATAAGTCGAATGAATTGTGGCAGAAGTTCTCTACTAGATAAATTACTCGAATGATTTTAACAATATGAAAATTAAATATATATCATATGTATGTAAAGCTGTAAAGATGAAATACTTTTTTAGAATATTAAGATTTTCGCGGGTAAAAGAAGAATGGTTATTTTCTAGGGTTAGTCGCGTATTGTCGTCTTGAGAAAGATTTTTGTTTAGCACCCAACGTCTCGAACAGATAGCACTGTCCATTACTATAGAGATTTTCGACTTTTATTTCGAGTTCTGTTTGAATTGGTGGCGAGTACACCCATTCAACTCAGAAGACGAGATCCAAGGGAAACACTTGGATCTCGAGTTCCGAGTTGAATTTACTATACATTTTTTGTCTAGGTGTCACCATACCAAAGATTGTTTAAAGTTGTATTGTATGTCATATGAAGTGTTATGATATTCTGGAATAATCGTAGATTAATGTGGATTAAATCTAGTATATATATTGATCTAATCTACAAACAACTTAGATCATTAATTTCAATATTCTTTATATGATTGTTTGCGCTTTAGATAAGTTTTTGTTTAACCTTCGTATGCACCAATAAATTAGCTGTCGTGGGTTTGCACATACTCTAATTAACCTGAGATTTCAATGCCCGTGTGTTAATGTATAAATGATAATGATATTTATTCTTTGGGGTCGACAAACGCAACATCTCCATAAATTTTCATTATACTGTATAAAAACCTTACAATGTATGTCAAGTCATCAGAGCACTAAAAAAGAAATTTGACCTCGAATTTAATAATTACAAGCTTTTAAAATATTGATAAATTGATTGATCGTTAATCATAATTTTGCAGACTATTTAAGTACTACTCACTTGTAAAGAAATATTATTCTAAATCGATAAATGTATACACAGTACATTCACAACTGCATCCAGGGTCGAGTGTGCACATTGAAAACTGCATCAGAGATGACTGTGCACAATTTTACACAAATTGTATACGATGACGATGACTTATTTTATTTATTAAGATATAAAAAAATGTTTATCAAATATTATTATAGTTGCATAGGACAGGATGTGTGATGGAGGCGGTAGTTAACGGATGCCATGGCTCGATTTGGGCTGTAGCGCCATCGAAGAAGAAGAAGAAAACGCAAACATTGGATTTTTTCCATGTCGGGAGTCACTGATATTTTTATGACAATTTTTTTTAAATCGCAATAGAGACGAAGTTGGAAAATTAAGGAAGACTAAGTTGGTATATAAAGGGAGACGAAGTTGGAATATCAGCTTATTTTCATGAACTACAATATCTATGAATATGGAACTATCAAAAAAATGAATTGATTGGGAACTCAATAAAAAAACACAATTGGTGAACATTACGTAAGCGCATAAAGTGATCACGTATACCAGCCTATAAAAGTTCATAAGCCCGGTAGGACTATTAAAGTAGATTTCCCGGTTCTACCTTAATAGTCCAACTTCGTCTAGGGGCTAGGTTGTGGCCATAGGGGCCTAGCTAGTAAATTTGGGGGTGGCCGCAGCCCCATCTTAGGAGATTCTGGTCAAAAGATCGGTGCGCCCTTCAATTCTTACCTATGTAAGAGTAGGGCAGACGCCTTAATGTCTCGCTCGACGGTGACTCGTCAAACGCGGCGAGGATCCAGCCTGCATCATTCACTGAACGTGGAAATCGAAGAATTCAAAGTACTGTTCACGTGGTTTGGTTTCTTTAAATCGCCAACACGAGTTCTAAGGGGTGGAAGAGCCCCCTGGCACGACTGGTGGGCAAGACCCGCTCGACCGTAGTCCACCATGCTGATGAAACAGGTGTAACCGACGCTGCGCTTGTCGTGAAAATCGAAGAAATGAAAGTACTACAGGCGTGGTGAAGGTTCCCTGTCGAGTCATGTGTTACCGTGGCACTGTTGGGTGGGAAATCCTCGCCATGATTGATGGACCTTCCACGTTTATGTTTGGACTCTTCGTGGTAGTGGTATGAAATATACTTGATAGTAGTTCTTGTTTTGTCCGACGAGCAGCCGATTCGGGGAGGAAAAGAACTAGGACAAGACCTATATAGTTTTATAAACTTTCCCTATGGACAAGGGGTAGGAGAATGCGAAATACTACTAAAAATGTTATTATAAAACACAATTTTACTCCACAACGAATAAAAATATACAAAATCCCTTTCATAAACGCTTTCGCTAGACACCTCGCATCTTAACAGGCCGAAATTATATTACCATGTAAAAATATCCAGTAATTTATCTACTGTAAGTTTGTCCATGGTAATTTATAATCATTCTATGTTTGTCTCTAAGTCCCATATTGAATTCTTCCTACTTTTGTTAGTTTGACGTGGTTTGTCGAATATTTCCCCAGAGACATGATAGGTCTTCCTTCTACTTTTCGACACAATCATCGATACAACCTAACCTTACTAGCATAAATATCCAATGTTGAATGATATACACCGGGATTCTTGAATGTTTTATAGTTCCACATTATGAGAAATCGTGTAGAAAGTTGAAGATGTTAAAACGCATTTAGACATGTACCAATTTATTACTAAAAAAGATAAACGCATCTCTACTAAGAAACAAAATCATCACCTATCAGGTTTTTGATATTAAAGTTTTTTGTCAATTTAAAATATCTCTTCTATTTTTCGATTTTCTTCTATAATAAAGACTTACACACAGGTATATGAGTAATGTGTATCATCTAAAAAAATCGTTGCACTAATGCCGTTTCCATGCAAAAACTAATAATGAGCAATACGGCTACAGTACAAAGTATTAACAACTACTCCAGAAAACCGAAGAATAAAACATGTAATCCGAGGACAAATGAATTTAATATATTTTATTGGTCCTAATTGATATGCTGCTAAATAAGTCATGTAATGTACGTAATTCTTTTTATTGACATGTTAATTTTATCGACTTATGAAACAACTTAATGCATTAAATTGTTTATAAAGATATTCATGATCAAGCGGAAATCTATTGCTGATGTCATAAATAAGGAAAAGTGATCATATTGTTTACTGACAATACAAATAATTATTTGGTATGATACAGCAAGCAAACGATATAAAATTAATGACTTATCAATCTATTATGCCAATTCGTAAAAAATATAATATGCTCAGCTAAAATTATATGATGAAATTCGGTGATTAGTATAACCGCATCATAATGATAAGAATGCATTTATTTAATTATCTTTTGGGATTTTTTTAAGCGACTTTTAATCCACACGCTTTCAATTTCAATCTTTTTTTTTACTAGTTTCTACATGGTTTAGAAAAATGTCGTAAAAACAGACCGCACCTTTGTTTTCATAGTGACACTATACAAAATTGTAAATATTAAATTTTTAATTTTTTTGACCAGCTATGTATTTTAGATGAGCGCTATCTATTGAATACAGAAACACCAGATCACTCGTTCAAGTATTTACCACCAATTGGCATTTATTGCGATTTGTATTTTTTGGATTTAAATTAAAAAATTCAAAACTTTAATCCCTGATGGTGAAATTTTTTTTTTTTTTAGTGTCACTATGAAAATAAAGGTGCGAGACTAACTTTATGTGAAACATATACCATTCGACATAGAAGTGCAAAATCAGTTATGAAACTATCTGTACTTTTCCTCTGTCGTGTTCCTTATTTATTATATTGCTGTCTGTTTAATTATTAATTTCTATCAGCATTTGTTTTTCTCAACGTAACATTTCTTTGTACCATTTTTTCGTTTCAATTGTTTTTGAACACGCGTATTAAATATTAAATGGACGGATTTATGAATGAATTATAATAACAATTACTATCATTTAACTTAATATTTTTTTTATTAATACTTATGGTTATAAATTTTTGAGCTTTTTTTAAATAAACAGAAAAAAATATATATATCAAACGAGGTTTCTAACGATTGAGATAAGGACAGATTTTATCCAAAGTTTTAGATTCCATTGGGAGTATTTACCTACGTAAAGGGTGCAATGAATATCTTCGACTTGATAGCGGAAGTTGTTTGTTGATAAATATTATAGAATATTTGTTTTCAAGCCGTTTATTGATATAAATAAACATCATAACTTTATCACATTTATAAAAGACGTAACGCTCAATAACCTACGCTTTATATGTAAGCAGAGACGTATCATTACACTTATTAATTACAATCAATTATGTAAAGAAGTTGACCTTATTGAAAATGAATAATATTACATACATACATACTTACAACCAATCAACTCAAGTCTCTTTCAATAATTGTTTAATTGTAAGTACACAGTTTTACTTTGTTTCCTCTTATTACAATGCGGATACTGCAACCAAAATCAACGAGAAAGAAATTATTGAAAATTTATACCAGTGACCAACAATGGAGTGTTTACACTGGTATAAATTTTCCTTATACCAGTGTTAACACTCCAATCAAGTCTTAATTACTGGTATAAGAGAAGCTTTTCGTCATCGAATGGTATTTTAACTATATAATTGAACCGAAAAACCCAGAATGACATATCACTTTTACACAAAATAATCAATAACTTTTTAACAGATTTTTAATTATCTCAATAGAGACGAAGTTGGAATATTTATTGTAGGAGAACCGGGAAATCAAGGCACCTACAGGGCTTACGACCTGTCATCGGCTGGTTTACGTGATCACTTTATGCGCTTGCGCAACGTTCACCAATTATGCCTTTTTAATGAGATCCCTATCAATTCAATTTTGAAAGTTCTATATATTGTAATACTGAAATTCTTTTCGCTTGAAAATAAGGAATTTTTACTATAATATAACACAATGTTTTATGACACTGATGTATTCAACAACGCAGGAGTATATCGGCAATGACGCAGGAGTATATCGGCAATGACGCAGTGATATGAGGCATAGACTACCTTAATACTTTATCCCTCCCCACAATTTCAACATATCTTATTATCATCTGCATGTTTTAGTGTTGAATTAAATATTTTATTATTTTTTAGTATTTTATATCTTTAATTTAAATTTCTTAAACTATCTCTAATTTCAAACTCAATCTACTGTATACGCATGATGTTTGTTGAGGCAATTATTTTGGTAAATGGTTATCATTTTTTTATTGTCTTTTAAAATTTGCAAATTGCTGTATGATTCCCCTAAAATTAAAAAAATAAATATTTGTTTCGTATGGTATCATTCAAACCATTGAAGTTTTTGTATGTAAAAATTATGTGTACTATTAGGTATACCTAATCGTTCCTAAAGGCGATGCAGTATACCTAATTAGCTTTATTGTTTAAGTATGCATTGGTTAATGTCTCGACTGTAAAAAAATACAAAAGTAACATCATAAAACATTTTGGATGTTACACTACAATTTAAAGGTGAGACCATGGTATATAACAATTATTCATTCTTAGTAAAATTTAAACGATTGTTCTTCTACCTAGATATCTATGAATGAGACGATTCTAGAGAATCCACGTCGATTGCATGGACGACAATAAAAGTGTGAAAAAGTGTGACAGCCGAAGACTACCCGGAAGATCTGTGAAGAGATGGATGGACAGTTGGTCCTCCATCTCCCAGGATAGTCCACCCTCCTCCATCTCCCAGGATAGTCCACCCTCACAAACAGGTGGAATGATTTCAATGTAGAAGAAGACATGCTGCTTTATCAAAAGTACTTGTTTATCAAAAGAAGCAATGAAATAATAATATGAAGCCGTTTGAAAATATTTAACGGTTTGATTTTACAAATCGACGAATCGTAAGACGATCATCTTTTAAAGTGTCAATTAAAATTGTTCTTTTATATTTGATTGCCTAGAATTTGCTTATTTTATTTTTTTATTTATTGATTCACGGCTCAAAGCCCTTTACTAAATTAAATATTACATGACACAGCATAAACCAAAGAAATACAATTTATAAACATCTAGACATAACAACGGTAGCAGAGGATATATGTATAAAGAAAAATAAAAATATGTAAGAAAGGTAAATTAAACAACAAAGTACATACATTAAAAACCAAAGAATAAAGAAATAATAAAAATAAAACTCAAATAAAAAATACTACATAGCATGAACATAAGAATATTACTGACTGAATAATATAAAAATGAATGGTGTGAAATAAATGTAAGCATTGTGATTTTAAATAAATGTAAGCATTCAGAAATGGACAGTCACAACCTATAAAAATTGTGCACACTTCCTTTTTTTTCTCATTTTGAGTTCACATTTCTGGCATAGGACAAATCGAAATCACAAAATAAAATAGGTAATTAGGTAAAGATTCTTACCACTATTTGCGTCCATAAAACGTCTGTACGACTCCATAAAAGACATTTTGGAATAATTTTCCTTAGCAGTTATTGAAGATCTGAAACAAGATGGAAAAAATAACCTTTAACACTTTTTTTCATACCCATATCTTAAATCTACGTATACCTAGCATCATAAATTTTGACACAATGAAAAAATCTATTTATAATTATATTTCGTGGCTCAGTTGGTTGGGTATCTGACTGCTGATCCAAAGGTCCCGGGTTCGATTTCCGGTGGAGACACAGTTTTTAATTATGTTTTCAGTCTGGATCTGTGAGACGATTGATATCATTAGTCTCCAGAATGTGGCAACTTGTTATTGGGTGCATGTTAAATTCATATTTGACCACCTGTTAGTTGCCCGAGAAATAATAAATAAATAATATATTCTTTCACCTGGCCCATATAACTCTCTCTAGGGTGACCTCTTTAGTTTCTGCCTTCCGTCATCGAAAACAAAAAAAATAAACAGAATTCTGTCTCGACCGATTCGTTCACCTATTTCACAAGCATATGCTTGTTTTAGGTAACGTAGGAAGATGTATATGTACTTGTTTAACAAGGACATATTCATTTTTTTTATAAAAAAAATATGCAATCGATCGATCTTTGCACTCTATTATTTAAACTATCTTTATTCGTGGTATTCTATCAAATATAAAAATTTCGATTTATAAAAAAAAAAAATTTGTTTAAGATAAATATTCTACAAGACTTTCATCAAAATGTAAAAATGACTCGATTTATCACTTCATTGCGTAATAATATTGTTACATGAAACCATGTTGCAACAAAAATACCTACCTACCTTTTTTTTCATGTAACAAAAAAAAATCTACATTACAGCGTGTCTGTATCAAAATGAACGTATGTAGGTATTAGCATTCTTCAACGGCGGGTACCTGCATGTTTCATAACAAAAATCGTTCGATGTAGAAATGCATCAAATAACTATTATAATATGTAATTTGTGATGCAACTGGATTCGCTACAGCTAATGATAATGATGTGTATACATAATATGTATAATGCACTTGGCGTGAACGTGAACTTCACATAAAAGCATATTATTTTATTATTATTTTCGCCATTGACTCGAATGTGGCAATACAGGCAGTTTATACAGACACGTCAAGTTGTAGATTTCAGCGACCCACCGCGAACATTCTACTGTTTTTGTAATGTTGACGGTCAATGTCATCATACCGCTATATGAAGAGAATACGCCATTAAATCATTAAATCATTTGTCTCTGGTTCCAAAAATTATTCATTAGTGTTATTCAGATTTTAAAATTTACCGATTAACTGTGTTTCAGTGAAGTACAGACCCCAGTTGCATCGATTGAAAATCTAAAGGGTTCAGGCGCTCTAAAAGGTTCTTTATAGTAATCTATGAAAGATTTTCCTCTCTGTCTCCTTGTTTTGTTAATAAATAATCAATTGTTATGGATACCGTCTAATTTATTGAGCATTGTGGTATTTTAATATTAACATCATAATGTATGCAACGTGTCAATGAATTCTAATTTATTAATGTCTACATGGTTATCATTAAATCCGTTTATATTTATCTAAATATAATAGTCGTTGGAAGTTGCAACGAAATGTAGGTATAACAAGCGACCTTCAATGATACCTTTGGTTCGATGAACCCAATTTAATACATTTCTTCTACACATTTCAACGTTTAATCTGACTCAAGGTCATTCAGCTTTCATTGATTGAAGAATTTCACATTGTTTTCGTTGATATTTTTAGTACCTATTTATTTTAGACGTTAACTAAAATAATCAGATGTAGAATGATTCAAGCGTTGTATTTGTATTAAAAATATTTTACCGAAATTTTTTGGATTTTCTTTAATCACAAACATATTCATTTTTTAAATAATTTTCAAAATAAACCACTCTATCATTAGCTTAAGTCACATACTTTATTGCCTTTGATGTTATAGACATAGATAACTTAGCGCTATTTCTTTTTTTTCTGCAAAAAAATATTCGCCCATCTCACATACCGTTTCATAAATGCTTTTTTTTAATTCATATGGTCATTTCAAATATTTTCACCGAATTTCATCGACGTTTTAAAATATTCACTGTGAATCTTTATCAATCGCTGTGCTTTTTAAAAATAAACAAAGCATTAAAATTCTATAGATACCTTCCATATAGTATCGTTATTTTGGAATTTTTTATATTTTATTTGAATTAAATTCTTTAGAAATATGTATGTTGAACAGTTAAATTTTGAATTTATTTTAATGTATTTGATTTTAATATTGGCTTTTTTAGTTAAGTTACCGATAGTTTTTATAGATTAGAACAAATCGCTTTCTAAATTCCTTCTAGATAGATATCATATCAAACTCCGAATGCAATCATTTCGATTTCATACAAACATGACTTTAAAATAAAAACACAGTTGCTTACTAAAAATCCCGATAAGATGAATGAATTTAAATCCGGTTTATGACCATTTTATAACGGGACTATTTACTATAAATATCTTAGACATACCACGATAATCTACGCACTAATAAAATATAATTATAGGAGAAATCGTAATAAAAATATTGATTTATTTCTGAACCTTTTCTAATACATATTTTAATATAAATAATATTTTCATGTAGATCATAATAACTTATATAGTCAGTGTAAAAAATATTTTTACACTGACTATATAAGTTTTTATGATCTACAGTGAAAATATATTTAACTATTAGCCCTAGAACAGGATTTCCTAGTGGGGTAGCAGTAATCTACTTGTTGATGTCGTTATGAAATTGTGTGATAAAAAAATGTTTTGTGTACCTAAAGGTACAATACCATCACGCCGTTTCTCTATTTGGGATAGACAGAGAGAACCGAACGCCAGACTCCTCTTTCTTGACATACATTTCTCGCTTCATTCACATTCATGCATCATCTCATGCACTTCTTCTTTTCCTTATTCTCAGCCTTATATCCACTGCTGGATGTAGGCCTTCTTCAACTTTTTCCAGCTTTATCTATCCTGGGCTTCCCTTTACCACTTATTTCCCGCGACTGCAATTATATCGTCAGTCGGCCTACTCTTCTTTTGTTTTCCAAAGGTTTGCATTGTAGAATTCGTGGTGCACATCTGTCTATTTCCTGTCTTACAACGTGACCTGCCTACTGCCATTTGAAACTGGAAATATGGTCTAAAATGTCAAGAAGCTTGGTATGGAGGTCTAATAACGTCATTTCATGTTATGCCCCTTAGACTTATCCCCTGCATTTCAGCATCTCATAACGCTATTCTATTATTTACCTACCTACTTCTTACGTCTCCATCATTCAAAATTCCATTTATGGGATAGTGCCAAATTTTTCTTGGCCGACCTCAAATTTTCGTTCCTCTTTTATCAGCCTTATATAATTTATTATCAGACTCAGCACTTATTCTTGCTATGTGTCTAAACCACCTTAAGGAATTTGTTTTTCATCTTACCTGAGATGTCTCCATCATACATGCAATTTCATCTAATATCCTCATTTATTACATCGTTTTACAATCGTTTTTTTTTTATTTTTAATTCGTCGTGACCTCTTCTAAACCGCGTTAATTCTACTTTCATGCGTCTTCTGCCATATCCATGTCTAACTAATATACCTACATCAGAGTCGGTACGACGACGATATCATTGTGTATCGCGAGATTTTCTTCCCTCGAAATACTTGGGTCAACCATTATAGATCTTAACGAACCACTCACTCTATTACTTGCCATTACCCTCCTTTCAATACCTTTTGCAATATTTCATCAAGCTGGAATATGCTTTCTATATTTAAACTATTTGCATGTAACACATGAGATCCAACTGTCGATAGCGAAAGTATGTATAGTTGAAGAATATTTACCACACTATAAACCCATAAATACAAATTATTGAATATTTTAAGATATTTTGTTTCCTATACAACACATGTAGGTATGTATGTCAAGATAGGACAGCATGGAGGTCAGTCCTTTTCTCCTACCCGGAATATGAAAACAGCATGATGGTATGTATGTATGGTTGGAGATTAAGTATCAATCTATTAAGTCTTCTTACATATTGTGTATAGGCGACTGCCCTACAAATTGTATGAAGCGATGTCGTCACTAAAATCAATTTTTATAAAAATTGTTAAAAATATTTTGAGATGTACTAATACAATTTTTATATTTTTGGTAGAAAATTAAATTTTCTACTTGAGGTGTTTCTGTTTTTTTCGATATTTAAAAAATTTTGGAAATATAGGTAGTTAAACACATAAATTTATCATAAAAAAATTGTTTTTCTTAATAAAAAATGTTTGAGAAACTATGGAATTTTTTTGAAAAAATTTATTTGAGATTTGGTATTTGTCCATGTTCATACCAATTTTCAGCGTTCTAGCTTTTATATTTTCTGAGATATATGGAAAAATAAAGTAAAAATTCAAAAGTTAATAACCCCTGATCGAAACGAAAATTCTTAATTCTGAGTATAAAAGTTTTGTAGGCCTATAACTATTTATATATTTTGAAATTTTAAACTCTGTAAATTGAGCGGATCAAAAGTTATAAGGGGGGGACGGACACACACACACACACAGACACAGACACACGATATGTTCTACTCCGAATTGTGAGTAAATCCGTATATGGAACATATATGCTGCGAAGCCTCTATGTTGGTGTTTTTAACTTCAAAGTTGGAAAAGCCGTGAAAAAAGTAGACCGTGCATACAATTCTCGTGTATCCTGGCTTGAAACATTGTCGATATGTTAAGAGAACAAAGTTCTCCTGAACAAATCGACAGTTGGATTAAAGAGCCACGGTGATAATACGCAACCTTGCTTCACTCCCTTATTAATGGAGAACCATCGTGTAAGAGAGTTTTCAATCCTCACATAAACTTGTCTTTCCTCATAGAGAGATGATATTGCCCTTACCAAACCTGCCCCCCGCTCCATACACCGAAAGCAAGTTCCAAAGTTTTTCCCGATCTACTTTATCATAGGCCTTTTCCAGGTCTATGAAAACACAGAAAAGCTTCTGTTTTTTTTCCAGAACCTTTTCAGTCGCCATTTGAAGGAAATAAAAATAGTCGGTGCATTCTTAACCTCCAACAAACTCTCCTTGTTCACACCGTGCCTTGCTTGCTGTAACCTTTCTCAACTTTTGGCCCAGTATCCTAGCATACAATTTTCCAACTAATCTCAGCAGACTCATATCTCATTAGTTTTTGCAGTCTAATTTTGAACCTTTCTTAAAAAGGGGGACAGTCATCAATATTATTCAGTACCTACTTATTCCTTTTTCAGCATGCAATGGCCTGCAAATTAGAAAGAAGTGGAGCTATATTTTCTTGTTGCAAAATATTCTCTACGTTCAAAGCTATTCATTTTTATTTATCTCACATACTTTTCATATAGGTGCCTAGGTATGAACCACCGAAATAAAACCTCTCTAACAAATCGCGGGACCTTACCATCAGAGACAGAATATGAAACTCTAATATTCGAGGGATCTACAATCGAAAATATCATGCAACGAAGAACACAAAGAAGTTGAATGTCCGTGTCTCATAACAGGAAACAAAGAGACTTTTCTTATATGTACGCATTTTTCTATTATACTCGTAAAATCACATGATGTTGACGTTTCAAAAAATATTTGTGCTTATCTATGTCACTTATATGATTTTTATGACTGCATTTTTTAAATCGAATAAATTAATATTATAACAGGCTATTGTTTGATCGTAATACTCATAGTTATGTTGTATTTTTTGAACACTTCCTTAAATATATAATTTTGATGATATATCGATATGCTACATACGTGGGTGCTTGTTTTTGCTTAAATGGTACAACGGAAGAAGAAAACAATATACGAATGAACTTGCCTTGTGTATTTTCAAGGTTTCGTTCGAGTTCAATTTAAAACATTTTAATATAGAATTAAAAATAATGTTATACAAAGGATCACAATATGGTAAAACAATAAGTGATACAATCAGAAATGAGGATATTAAACGAGAAGGTATGGAATCGAATATTTTTATTATTGCATATGCGCAAACATTGGATTTTATTCCCTGTCGGGAGTCAAAGATATTTTTTAACAGATTTTTAATTATCTCAATAGAGACGAAGTTGGGAAATTTATTGTAGGAGAACCGGGAAATCAAGGCACCTACAGGGCTTACGACCTGTCATCGGCTGGTTTACGTGATCACTTTATGCGCTTGCGCAACGTTCACCAATTATGCCTTTTAATGAGATCCCTATCAATTCAATTTTGAAAGTTCTATATATTGTAATACTGAAATTCTTTTCTCTTGAAAATAAGGAATTTTTACTAAAGCCATCTATGGGTGAAATTGTGAACAACAATCTTATTATTTTTATTTATTTTTGTTGGAACGCCATCTATTAAGAGAATTGGTTTTTTGTAAATAATGAAAGCTACAATTCTTATATCTGAGGTGACAATGCATTTTTCGCATAGAAGTCACCCCTGAATAGCGCCAGACTTATAAGGTCATTTTTGTCTTATTTACTTACTTGTACCAATGTGTAAGTAATCGAATATTTTTATTATTGCATATGCGCAAACATTGGATTTTTTTCCCTGTCGGGAGTCAAAGATATTTTTTAACAGATTTTTAATTATCTCAATAGAGACGAAGTTGGGAAATTTATTGTAGGAGAACCGGGAAATCAAGGCACCTACAGGGCTTACGACCTGTCATCGGCTGGTTTACGTGATCACTTTATGCGCTTGCGCAACGTTCACCAATTATGCCTTTTAATGAGATCCCTATCAATTCAATTTTGAAAGTTCTATATATTGTAATACTGAAATTCTTTTCGCTTGAAAATAAGGAATTTTTACTAAAGCCATCTATGGGTGAAATTATGAACAACAATCTTATTATTTTTATTTATTTTTGTTGGAACGCCATCTATTGAGAGAATTGGTTTTTTGTAAATAATGAAAGCTACAATTCTTATATCTGAGGTGACAATGCATTTTTCAGCCAGCGCCGTATAAAAAAATATTTTATAGTAATAATATTTTAATAATAATATTTTTATAGTATCTAGTAGTAGTAGTATATTCTTCTAATGTCATAAAAATGTAGTCCATGTGCCTAGTGATCCGATTTCGGAACACCTTATTTCTCAAAAACTAGAAACAATAAAAAAAAAGTTACTTGAAAATATTTTTTTTTACACCATTTCATGTAACATATCAGGAAAAAAATCCCAAAAAAAACCTTAGATCTAAATGGGTTAAGTTCGTTTCCTTTCGGAGACTTTCCATTTTTGATAGATATTCTGTACACTTAAATTTCAGGAAAAAAATCCCAATAAAAAACCTTAGGTCTAAATGGGTTAAACAAACAACACTATCCAAGACCCTAACGAAAGGGTCCCAGGTTCATAAATATATCTTCCCCGAAAAGTTTGGATTCATACCAAATTTAGAAATGGGGAAAAAGGGATTCTCCGGAATTTGACTGTGGAGCAAGAAGCCAAACTATCCAGCATCTAGTAGAGGAGTGCCCGATACGGAGGTATGAAGGAGACTGGATGGACATCCACAGGCTGTGAAGTGGCTGGCCGAACGGGAGCCAAGAGTGTAGAAGGGAAATACTCGATGACGCAGCTAAAGGTGTAGGAAAAGCCGAAGCCACACAAAAAGTAAAGAGTGCAACGAATGTAAAGGTCGACCAAGCAAAATATGGAATGATCACACAAAATCGGATCATGAATGGTGGAGAAGAAATGAGTAAGAATATTAGAAAAGCATGTATGAGACGATGCATGGAAATGAATGAAGCGAGTAATGTGTGTCAAAAGAGAGGAATCTCGCGTTTGGTTCTGTCTGCCTACCCCAAATAGGAAATTGCACGATGGTATGGTCTGATGTTGAAATAAAAACAGAATTGTGTCTTATTTGTATTATTTTTAACTCTATTTGCATAAAATTATATTTGTTAACACTGTGCAGTAAGAGTCATATAATAGCTACATTATTTTTAATATCCGCAAACAAAATTTGTTGACATTTAATTTGTTTTATTATTTTTAATTGTATGACTGAATGTTTGTTTGGTTTTAAATAAAAATAAATACAGGCTACCTATCATGTCAATTTATAATTCAACTCGCACCCATTAATAAATTGTCACATTTTGGAGACAAATGATATTAATCGGTTCACGTATCCAAGCATAAAACATAAATTATGGTGTGTCTCCACCGGCAATCGATCCCACTGTCTCAGGAGTCAAAGATCTAACTGAACCATGACGGCCGACAGGTCGATATATACACTTTCAAATGTATTTCTGTATTTCAACAAGTACAGTCATATTTACTGAAATGTTTTATTGAATAAAATAAAAAAATAAGTAAAAGTAAGTGGGTTAGTGAACCACCAATGGAATACCTTGAAATTTTACCATAATTTACTTTCTTACTGCGTGTATAATATATTATATACCTGTATATATTATATACCTATATATACTTCCGCACCTCACACACAGCCTATCATTTCTAGTCCGCATATGATACATAAACGTTAATTTGGTTGAAAATTTAACGTGTACAATTTAGGGCTGCTCAAACTGGTTTCACGTCGTTCATCTAATAAAAATGAAATACCGGTTCAATGAATTGACGAGAAATGAAAACTGTATTTTTATCGTTTTAATAATGAATTTTTAATTACTTAATTATTGTAAATCAAACATACACTTGTTTTGATATGTCAAGATTTTTTAAACATTCATATATTTTTATAATTCTTGACTATGATATTTTTTCGTAAATTGAAGATACTCACCGTGATACTAAAAGTATTTAATCATTGTTTCTGTATTTTATTCATAGTTAAAAATGTCATTATTTGAATAAACGCTTCAAAAACATACAATTCCTAAATGAAATGCTTCGCAAATAATTGTTTGAAAATATTTAAAAATGTTTTCTGGATATGTTAAGTGTCCGAGAAGCCATACAAAATAAATTGTAAATAAATAAAAATCTCTTTTATATTATTGATTACTTGCATTACAGTCACATTGAATACATGATTTAATAAACAAACTATACGTTATTTGCCATCCCTGATTAATTCAGACGATTTAGTGTTACGCAGGTTCCACACATTTCACTTATCGCGTGCATTAAAAGAACGTGACTGTACGAATTTGCAGGAATAAAAAACTGCACATACGTCAGAATAAAACCGATTCAAACATACATACATACATACCATCACGCCATATCCCTTACGGAGTAAGCAGAGAGAACCGAGCGCCATACTCCTCTATTTTTGCATACATTCCAAGCTTCCTTTACATCCATGCATCGTCTCATACATGCTCGTCGATTATTCAAGCTTCTTATATTTCCTTCTTTCAAAATATCATTCACATGTCATCCCTTTCTGGGGCGGCCCCTACTATTCATTCCATCTCTTACACCCATGTATATTTTTTTGGTCAGTCGTTCATCATTTATTCTTTCAATATGTCCAAACCACCTCAAGGTTTCATTTTATTTATAATATTCTTCTTCATCTTGCATTCCCTCCTTATGTTTCATAAAATATTCGTTTATAAAAATTAAACTATAAAACAAAAATACGTACATAAACTACCTATGAAACAAAAATACAAATTTCACACTCTTTGAGGTTCATTATGCTTAAGCGAGCTTCCTAGAGAGAGAAACCATATTCTATGGCTAACATTAAGATTCAATAAAAATGATTTATATAAATTATCACAAGAGATCCGTCGTTGATTGAATATTATAACAACTGAGCCTGAAGACTCAGTTTTTAATTTTGTTTTCAGTCTGAATCTGTGAGATGATAAATATCTTAAGTCTCCAGAATGTAGCAACTTGTTATTGGGTGCGTGTTAAATATATATTTGACATAGTTACAAGTTAGTTGCCCCAGAAACAATGCATAATTATAATAAATAAACATTTTCTTATGAGAAACAAAACAATTTTAATTTAAAAAATGATAATAAAGCAATGAAGAGATGAATTTTTACTGTCTTATCATTTTTTGTTGCATTAACATTAAGTACCTACCAAATATTGAAATTAAAAATTTATAAACAAACAAATCAAACAATTGTATATTGGAATGTACTGACTAATAATTTTGATGTTCTTTTTTACAAACGATAAAATACCGGTAGTTAGTTACTGAAACTACAACCGAACATAAAATTTCAGATAGCGTTACGCGCAATGTGTGGACGTATCATTATCATCGTCCTACTTTTAGTATATGATTAGTTAGAGCGTAAAGCATAATACTTATATTATGATACAGAATCAAATCAGACAACGTGAAACATCACAACTACGCTTTTGCTTTCGTTCTCCTTTCATCTAAATGTTTGACTAAAATGACAAATACTTTCACTACCGAATCATCATTTTAATACCAATAGATATTAAAACACCGAAATAAAAAGAATTTTTAAAAACAAGTATACAAGTTTCGATGAACAAAATATTTATAAAATAATAATTTATTTATGCTTAATTTGAGGAATGTATGAGGATTTTTAATATGTACTTGTGACGAGGACATATTTATGTATACATATATTATTTTAACAAAAAAAAGAAATTTCATCGGCGATGATAAGATTCTGTGATAGATAAATAATTTGTTTGTATAATTATCTTCATGAATAAGAATTATTGTATATAAATAATTAAAATAGCTGTCGGATTTCATAATAAAATAGAGTAAAAAAATTACCACAACTTAGGTATATATTTTTTTACTATTAAAAAAAATATTTTCTAGATGACGACCTGTGTAGCTCGGTAAGTTTGAGTGATATCTTACACCTGAGTAGCTCAGTAATTTTAAGTGATATCTGACACCTGAGTAGCTCAGTAAGTATAAGTGATATCTGACACCTGAGTAGCTCAGTAAGTATAAGTAATATCTGACACCTGAGCCAAAACTGATTATTTTAAATATATTATTTGATAAAGATGATAAAGACACATTAAATATAATTTTTAAATCAGTTTAGTTTTTAGTCTTCTATATAAAAATTCATGAACACATTCAAACGTTTTAATTTAAATCGACTCTTACCAAACAACGTGCAATTTTTGCTTAACATTCAATTGTGTCAACTATATACATAATATGCAAATTAAAACAATCAATAAATGAAATATATCCAACGCACCAAATACACAGTAATTAAGTACCATTAAATGTCAATTATTATTGCCATTACTTTTATTGTCATTTTGAGACTATACAATAAATATTTGAAAATATGTTGAAGTACATATACCTACCTTTAAGTACATTAATGTTTAATATTAAACAATAGTCCATAAATATTCATTGGGATAATTATTTGCAACAAAATATTGAGAGCTTTTGATAAAACTACTGATATTCTTTTGCCAGTCAGATACGGTGATCAAAAGAAGTCAAAATTTTACATATCAAATATTTTCAGTAATCCCAATGTTGTTGATATTTTGGATGTGTTTATTGAACAATGACAAACAAAATATTCGTTTATTTTATAACACATACAATCTTATTCTTTTTATGTGGATGCATAATTTGTTTATTTTTGAGTATGAATTCATCGACACAAAATCAATACATGAATATAATCACAAACTTATTAATTATCGACGTTTTTGCATCAAACATACAAATTTTGTTCAAATATACCGTAAGACAAATATCTTGTTAATAGAGATGACCAGTGACAACTAACAACGTGGCTAGATGATTTAGAAAGTTCTCCTATTATAATTTATAATGAGTTTATTCAACATTTTGAGAGATTGACAAAAATAAATATATGAGAAATATATATTATAAAAACAAACGTTTGAATGTTTAGCGGCAAACTAATATAATAAGGTTTTGGAGTACACTACCTTCTTTACTCTTTTTAAAACCTCGAACCATTTTATAAGATCAAGTAGGTACCTACATTAACAAACTATATTATGTTCGTATTACGAGTCGTAAAACACATAATGTTGCAAGTCGTTAAACGCAGTACAAATCATATGAAAAAGTTTTGAAAATATCGATAAATGCGAAAAAAATCATACACAAATGAACCCTTATATGAAAAATGACTAATCATTTTATAATCTCTTTGTTGACAAAGTATCCATTTAAAAATTGACAGACATGTATTTTTCCACAAAATTCGAAACGAATTTTGTAAAATAATATTTTTTCTAGTTTACATACACACTGGTACAAGTAGGTAAACAAGCCAAAAATGAAATAATATTTCTGGCGCAGTTCAGGGGTGACATCTGTGCGAGAAACGGTCACCTCATTTATAAGGACTGATGCTTTCATTGTTTACAAATAAACCAATTTCTCAATAGATGGCGTTACAAAAAAGTATCTTTGTTACTTCATAGATGGCAATAATAATAATGTCTTATTTCCAGGTGAATTGTTACACATTATTCATATATAAAGAACTTTCAAGAAAATTAATAAGGGACAGGTCGTAAGCCCTGTAGGTGCCTTGAGTTCCTGGTTCTTCTATTATATCCCAACTTCGTATCTATTGAGATGTTAAAAAAAATTGTCAATAATTTTTTTTTCTATTTTATTTGTTTAAAAAAAATAACAAGAAAATTGTATATTAGTCTAATGAATTATTTTATGTTTAGGTATATTACTCATAAGCGATAGTTATTTTTCATAAAACAAAAATGAATATAAGATAAAAAAATAATTTAAATACTAATTTCTTGATATTCTCAAAAAAAATAACGAATAAGACAAATAATTTTGTTATCTTCGCACTATTAAGTTGTTTACATACAAGAATTATTCTTGTATGTAAACAACTAGATAGATACTTATTAGTTATCACCCATAATTAAGTAATTGAAAATTTAATAATAGATTTAACTACAAAAGTTGTAATAGACCAAAAATGAGATGGCTGGACGATGTGGAGGCTGATGTACGAGCGCTGGGGCTTACCAACTGGAAGAGAGCCGCAGAGTGCAGGGAGGAATGGCGACGGATTCTGAAAGAGGCCAGGGCCCACAACGGGCTGTAGGGCCAATGATGACGACAAAAGTTGTAATAATGGATTAAAATTGACATCCTTTATTTATCTTCCTTCTCTCTCCTTCACACAAGCACCCCATCACTTTTCTCTTTCCTAGTACATCATTATGTGTCTAGAATTTCCCACTATTAACAACGTAAGGTATACATTTTTACATTAATCTATGCACCTATTATACCAATTTTGTATATTTCTGTATAAAACCAATGTAAATTGTGTAAGTACTCAACACCATTCAATTAACAGACAAAATAAATACTTTGTAGAATAATATGTGTTCATATTTTTCTAATTATTAGCGAATATAACCTCAGTTGAGACCAAGTAAAAAATATCCCGATTTTTTACTCAAAATAAAAAAAATATTTGGAAACAAAAATAAAATGATAAGTACATATTTAAACAAGGAAATTCAACATAATTGTTTAGAATTTGAAGCATAATATATTATATTCATCAGCCTGAAAGGCCCTTTTATACATACTATCAATATAATTTAGTTAACTAAATATGTTTTAAAAATTAATTTGGATAAAAACTGGTTATGTTAATAAAATCGTAAACAATGTTTGTAGGTGATATTTTCAATCATACTAATTTGCACAGGTACTATAAAATATCTAAGTACCGATTCACTTAACGTAGTGATAATCATAAAAAAAACAAGACACTCTGGTTAAGAGTGTTAATATAACACCAACTAGCAGAAAGTTGAATAATTATATATAAAAAATATTTCGGAAGTAATTGGTAAATATACCTACTCATTTAAGCAGCTTTAAAATATTAAAGGACAAAACCATAATATATCGTTTTTATTATAACAAAGTTGATTGATTGGATATGAGTTATGGTAAATATATGTACCTACTCATTTAAAAAGTTATAAAATGTGTAAGGACAAACCCATAAATCGTTTTAATAATAACAAAGTTGATTGCTGTGTATGAGTTATGGTAAATACACCTACTCATTTGAGCAGCTATAAAATGTTAAAGGGTAAAACCATACATCGTTTTTATAATAACAAAGTTGATTGATTGGATATGAGTTATGGTAAATATATCATTTAATGATTCGGCGGATATTTTGTGGTAGTTAATATAAACCATTTTTGAATTATTAATTAGCTATAAACTACTTGTTTTTTGAGTCACTTCGCGACATGTTTCGGAAGCGCTGTCCTTCCATCGGACCGGCGTCGGCGTCGACACGCCGGTCGATGGAAGGACAGCGCTTCCGAAACATGTCGCGAAGTGACTCAAAAAACAAGTGGTTTATAGCTAATTAATAATTCAAAAATGGTTTATGGTAAATATACTTACTCATTTAAGCAGCTATAAAATGTTAAAGGATAAAACCATACATCGTTTTTATAATAACAACGTTGATTGATTGGATATGAATTATGGTAAATATACCTACTCATTAAAGCAGCTATACCTAAAATATTAAAGGACAAAACCATACATCGATTCTTTAATAACAAAGTTGATTGATTGGATATGAATTATGGTAAATATACCTACTCATTTAAGCAGCTATACCTAAAATGTTAAAGGATAAAACCATACATCGTTTTTATAATAACAACGTTGATTGATTGGATATGAATTATAGTAAATATACCTACTCATTTAAGCAGCTATACCTAAAATGTCAAAGGACAAAACCATACATCGATTCTATAATAACAAAGTTGATTGATTGGATATGAGTTATGGTAAATATACCTACTCATTTAAGCAGCTATACCTAAAATGTTAAAGGATAAAACCATACATCGTTTTTATAATACCAACGTTGATTGATTGGATATGAATTATGGTAAATATACCTACTCATTTAAGCAGCTATACCTAAAATGTGTAAGGACAAACCCATACATCGTATGAGTTATGGTAAATATACCTACTCATTTAAGCAGCTATAAAATGTTAAAGGATAAAACCATACATCGTTTTTATAATAACAAAGTTGATTGATTGAAAATTTGTTTTATAGTTTTAAACATTTTTTACATAAACACAACAATTTATGACATGTCATCAGATAAAAAATATTCAAGTGCTCTGTGTCAGTAATGCAGTCATCCTTAAATTAATCCTTGAATAAATAATTATTTGCAAAATAACAATTATTATTATGCACTGTTAGTTTTTAGTGGTGAAAACCGTTTATATTTTTGGAAAACGTTATAATCCAGTTATTTTCTTTAAAATTATGGGCGATACTTGTTTGATTATGAACTATAATCCAACGCTTAGGCAGTTTCGGCATTACGAAAGATTGGGTAAGCGAGCGTCGGATTAAATTCAAATCACAAATAGTAAGTATGACTGAATATACTTAGTTGACAACATAATTATGTCGTTTAAAAAACGATTCTTTAGCAAAACAATGCAGTGGCATTTTTAAGCTAAACAATTAAGTTATAAAAATATCGAAAGACACATGATTGAATATAATCAGAGCACATTGTGTAAACACAAGTAACTCTTTTATTAAGTAGTGTAGATAATATAATAGATAATGAAATGACATCGGAAGTAAGGTGAACGTACCTACTAAAAACAATTTGATTCTATTATTCTTAAAATCGCCATTGTTATTTTCACAGGCATAATATTGACCTATGAATAAAATCAAAAATATTGTAATTAACGAATGACAAAGCAACACACTGTGTATTGATATGATTTGTCCTAATTTTATTTGTATTTCTTAGGATTTCAATTCAATTGCGTTACAACTCTACACAAGTTTGCCAAAATTTGCATAACAATAGGAAACAATAATACCTATATATTATGATTGTTTTATTTCATCGAATTAATGAAGATATATTTTCAAACATGTATGGATAAACAACACGATATTTCGACTTCTATAGGTAAACCCAAGTACAATATCTACGTCATAAAAACTCAAAATTAAAAAATAATAATAATAATATTCTATATCTTGTGACTGCTACCAAAATTAGTTTTTTTTTAATTTCACAGAACAATAAGGCTTCGATTTTAATGTTTGGTTTTTACAACTGCTTCACGATATTGTATATTATGAACCTACATATGTTCAAAGATAGATAAAAAGTGTTTATAACGGATATTGGTGGTAATTCTGAAACGATCAACTACGATTGCCTTTTGACATTATCACAATACATAACGGCGGCAATCGTAAATATTGAATGGTAGTTATTCTGAAGGTACATCGTTGGATCGGTCTATTGAAAAGTTATTGAAATCATAACAAGCGGTCAAAGCGTGTTGAATAAATTACAGTTTGATGTTTTGTTCTATTAAATATTTGGATTTGTAGTTGAAATGGCACAAGAATATGCAGCTTTGGCTTTGGTTGAATATTTAGAGGAAACTGATGGAAGATTTCCAATGATTTAAAGATAAAATACGTAAATTTTAACTTTGCTGTTGGGATTCATCACATTTTGTGTCGCCGACATATTGTATTATTTTATACATATTGGTATCGAATATTCATCCTCAATGTTTGATGAGAAGATTTACGTCGGTATGTAGGTACCTACGTATTTATAACCTATGTAACTAACCGTACATTTTCCATTTAAATATGCGTACTTATGTTGTTCAAAAAACCTTTTCATATCCAAATATAATATTTTTATTGATTTTCATTATTTTAGATGTGATGTTTACATCAAAATATAATCAGTTTTAGTGAATAAAACGGGTATTGAGTTATAATAGAAAAATCTGAAAATAGTTAACATTGCTTTTGACCATAGACAATACAATGCATGTTCAAACTAACCAAATTGTGTTCTATTGGATGACAATTGATTTGGCTAAGAATTACAGCTTATGTAATTGGATTCATTTCAATACAATCACAGAAATTTCAGAATAACCACCGTTAACAATTTTTTTGATACAATTGTGTTAAAATATTCATTTACAGAATGCATACTTGAATAAGTATTTGATTAATTTTGACACTAGTCTGGTGAAAAAAAACATAGGTTTGCATTCGTTTCTTTATACTTCTCATTTGTATTACTAAAGAGGTATTTTTTTATATTTTCTGACAAATAAATATCTCAATATAGAAATGAAGTTTAAATTAGGGGTATTAATTTGTCAATAAATATCATTGACTCCCAACAGGGAAAATTATAAAAATATTATATTTTTCTATATTATTTATAGGTGGAAAGTATAACCGTCTTACTTATAAACATCAAATATCTATAGTATATGGTAATAGAGTGTGATTAACGAAAAGTTTACTTATTTTTTTGTTTTATTAAATCTCGTGTTAAAAAAGGAGAGTATATATTTTGTATTGCTACTTTCGCCAAAACATTGCACATCTACTAACAAATAAGAAATTATACAAAAACAAGAATGAAATAAACAAAATTAAATCAGTAGAATTTTTTGATTTTATTCTTAAATATACTTATTATATTTTTTTTTCGAGTCTAAGACTCAAAGGGATATATACTAATATCTTTATTACACCTTTATTTCATAGACGTCAAGTTAGAACAGGCCGAGTGGTTGTTTAACGCTTGACTTACGCGTCATACCAAATATTTAAAAATAGCGGATCTTACACATAATGATCCGATGCATATTTGAGATTGACAGTGAAAAATAATATTTAAATTTTTAACCTTGTTATTCTTCATCGCAATCGTATTTAAAATGACACAACACGGCACAGCGTGGTGTTTGTTTTCATTTTTCGATGTCAGTTATCCAAAGATTACACGGATTTATCTATTTTTGACATCTGTGGTAAACAATTCTGTGAACTAATTAGTCCCATCTTAGTATTCGTATATAAGTAAGATTTTTTATTACCAATCCTAACTATTTTAGTTGTGATTATCTAGTTGCGAGCTTAGTAAGCTTTTAACAAAATCGAAAACGAAAGCGTAAGACCGTAAATCTTTCAAATGGTAAAGAATGCGATTCTATGAAATTTAGAAATTTGTGATTATTATAATATTTATTTAATTTTAGCGATTTTCTGAAATCTTTGCAAAATGTACGTAAGATTCTCTAACTTCATTTACCCATTGCTCGAGTCTTATTCGTGTAGTTTAGGGTGTATGGTTAATGTATGTATGTATGTATATGGATGTTACTTCTACATTATTTAAAAATAAAATCGAAATAAAATACGTTCATTTAACCGGTCCTTTGACATTTCAGATAACCCGAAGGTTTCGAAATCCCTAGCAGCCTGCAATGGTTTTAGTAAAAAAACTGGAAAAACACAACTAAATTATTTTTTTAATACTCTTGGCTTTCGAGGTCAGTTTAAATATCGATTAAAAAAATATTTCATCTGAAATTAATTTCATCTTCATACATAGCATCACATTCATTATAAATATGGACAGAAATATACAAATGATTCAAATTTATTTCCTGGCAGACGTATATCGCTTCTCATGTTGTATCAATTTGTCTTGTTACATACTTTCTTCTGTTTTCTGACTTCTCATCCTTCAATACCGAGTTCTTCCAAATTCTAGCACTATGGTGTCGAGATTGCTAATCTAAATGCCTGCGTGAGTTACCCTTCGAGCTTTGCAATATTTATCGCTCACATAGGCGAATAAAGTTCCCATTTGTAGTGGGTGAAGCAAAAAATACCTAATTCTGATTTAGTGCGTTGTGAATTCAAAATTTGTAATGACAAAGGAAGAATTAATTGATCACATTGTTAAATATAGGTACATTAAATACTAGATACCTACATTTACTTATATATTCCTGTCACTGTTGAAACTAACGGAATTGTAACCAGTATTTTATGCTCATTAAAATATAGAGCGTTATTTGAAGGATGTAAAAAATGCATAAGCTTTCGCAAAAAATAAACCAGTTTTAGTTTGGATTATTCATAAATTTTCAACTGTACTTTCATTCCAAATGATCTAATGTCTGGTACTGGTGGAGTCAATGGACTAAGAGTTTTTTGTACATATTACAAATATGTATCTGTTATTAAATGGAAGAAATACAACTTCGATTGTACCTTGTTAAGACGCACGTCATCCAACACAACTTTATGCATTTTAGGCTTTTGATTAAATTGGGATTTATATAGGTAGCAACAATGACAACATCCATTTATTACAACTAAAATAACAAATTCTCAAACAGAATATCAATGTCAAAGTGAATCAATTCGTTGTTTAAATATCAAAGGATTATAATTTACGTAAGAGATTTGAGAAAAAAGAGAGTGATTTTATTATTAGAAAATCTTGGATATTTTTGTTTATCGTATGAATACAGCCAATTTATTATTGTTTAAGCTAAGCAAATTATTATGGATTTTGACATAAAACTAAATAATTTATTAACTACAAGCGGATCCGACAAACGTTGTCCTGCCCGAACTATTTGTGAAACAATAAAATATACGTTACATATATTTGAATCATATAGATGTTATTATTCGCTGAACAAAGTTACATTTTTCTTGATCGAAAATCGAGGTTATATTGATTGTCATTTCGTATATATTGCAAAACAGCATATATTATATGGTCTGGACACGGAAACGAACGAATTGAAATATATGAATATTATCGAAACAGTTCACAGAAATTAAAATTTCATGCACATGTATATAATAGAAATATAAATAATACAGAAACAGAGCGAAAAGAGCTTTGAATGTCAAAAAAAAACAAACTACGATGCAAGTGACAGGTTTCTTAGTGTTGTCAGATAGAAAAAACTAAACATTGCCAATTCGACATTAGCGCCACCTATTATAATTTATTGTCCAACTGTCGATTTGTTCAGGAGAACTTTGTTCTCTTAACATATCGACAATGTTTCAAGCCAGAATACGCGAGAATTGTATGGAGAGGTCTACTTTTTTCACGGCTTTTCCAACTTTGAAGTCAAAAAACACCAACTTAGAGGCTTCGCAGCATATATGTTCCATAGACGGATTTACTCAGAATTCGGAGTAGAACATTTCGTGTGTCTGTGTGTGTATCTGTGTGTGTGTGTGTGTGTGTGTGTGTGTGTGTGTGTGTGTCCTTATAACTTTTGATCCGCTCAATTTACAGAGCCCAAAATTTCAGAATATATACACAGTTATAGGCCTACAAAACTTTTTTACTCAAAATTTTGAATTTTCGTTTCAGTCAGGGGTTATCAACTTTTGAATTTTTATTTTATTTTTCCATATATCTCAGAAACCATAAAAGTTAGAACGCTGAAAATTGGTACAAACATAGACAAATACAAAATCTCAAATTAGTTTTTTCAAAATAATTCCAGGGTTTCTCAAACATTTTTTATTAAGAAAAGTTTTTTTTTTATGATAAATTTATGAGTTTAACTGCCTATATTTCCAAACTTTTTAAAAATATCGAAAAAAGCCGAAACATCCCAACTAGATAATTTAATTTTCTATAAAAAATATTAACATTGTATTTGTACATCTCAAATTTTTTTAACAATTTTTATAAAAATTGAATTTAGTGACGACATCGCTTCATACAATTTATATGGCAGTCGCCTATACACAATATGTAAGAAGACTTAATAGTTTGATAGGATTTTGATATCCAAACATACATACAGAACCATCATGCTGTTTTCATATTCCGGGAAGGAAAAGAGGACTGACCTCCATACTGTCCTATCTTGACATACATACCAACATGTGTTAAAATTTTTTAATAATTTGGATTTATGGGTTTATAGTTTGATTTTTATTCTTCAACTATACATACTATCGCTATCGACAGTTGGATCTCATGTGTTACATGCAACTAGTTATAAAAAATCATATTTTTTTTTTCCTTTTATTGCATTAATGTTTAAAATTCCATTTTGTAAATTTAAACCATTCAGGGACTCACAAAAAAACACACAAAAAAATCATCAAAATCGGTTCAGCAGTTTAGGAGGAGTTCAGTGACATACACACGTACAGAAGAATAATATACATAAAGATAATAAATAAAGTTTCTGTAATCATAATAGATTGCATACACACTTCGGCACGTATCCATCGCGTCATCAATATTAATCCACCGTCTTATACAAGTCCTCTTTCTGTATGTCGCTCTAATGATCGTGCCATCCTTTGTATTTTTTTACATTACACCAAATTATTTTAAAACATATTTTTTTACTATTTGTTGTGATTATATAAAGTGGTATTTACGAATCAATCAAAAATTTAAACAAAGACAAAAAAGTGTTGACCATACAAGGCTAGTTTAAAGATCATGATATTTGCAGATGATGAGCTTTTTATCTTGTGCCATTTCCTTTACGATTTCAGTGCGTGATGAGTACACCTATATTTTTCGTTGAAACAAATTATATTATAAATAACATCTTTCTGTTAACAATAAACTGTGGTTTCGATAATTTTACCGGCGCCTAATACCTACTTACTTACTACATCAGGTATGTTAATATAATTATAAACAACTTTCTTTAGTATTGACATTGACCCAATAATATTAATCTCTTCTGACCACGATCTCTAAAAATGTGTCTAAAATATTACTCTAGACAATAATATGTACCTACGTTTATACAGATACCACTCGGTATACCTAATATATTATATATATGTATTCTCGATTCACTTCCGCAACAAAATTGTTATAAAATTTGATCAAATGCAATATTATTATGTTGAGGTTATTATATATTATGCAAGTCCCAAAAATCAACGAATGCATAATGTATGTAAATAAACATTGTCACATAGTTTTTATAGAAATTTAAAACAAATTAAGCACAATGCCGAGGGACATAAGAGGATAGGTCTTTTTAAGAAAAAATGTGTTAACTATATTATGAAAAATTTAAATAATTGTTTACATGTTACTATAGATTAGGCTATGTGTTGTAATGTAGAGATCTATATAAATAAACAAACAAATAAAATAAATAATCATGGACTTAATGTATACAAATGTTTATTTTAAAATTAACAAATAAAATAGAAAAAGTTTAGTAATGAGGTTCACCACCCATTCAGAGTGACGAGACTGGTGTGTGGGCATAGACGCATGTTTCATGCTTCCTTTTTTAGGAAATGCACACCCGCAAACCTCTCGCTCATTATCCCACATTGTAGGATATACCATGATGGTATGCAGGTACTATATGTAAATAGATAGGATTTTTTTCACAAAATACGATTTATTCGTATGACTGAACGTTTCCACCGAGGTGACTCGGTATTATTAGTTTAACGACCTTGGCAAAAATAAGTTTTCTAATATATTTGTTAATTAAACACATAAACTTTAGAATTATTAATGTTTATTTTTAAAATGTAAACTGAAAAGCCACGTAAATGGAAAATTCATTTCTAGCGGATAAATTAACTACTAAAATTCAGTTCCAGCGGATAAATTAACTACTAAAGTTCAGTTCTATCGGATAAATTAACTACTAAAATTCAATTCTAGTGGATAAATTAACTACTAAAATTCAGTTCAATCGGATAAATTAACTACCAAGATATTTTAACACAAAGTCGAAAAATGTATCTGATAATTGTTTTCTTTGTTGTGAATCCATCCCCAGATTATAGGAGAGAGTACGAAAATATAAACCGAATTCACAAGCCAAAAAACTATAGGAAAAACACCTGATATTTTCAAAATTACGATGAAAGAGTATTTTCCTAATGTAACATGAAAATAAATTAATACATGCAATTATTTTTAACAAAAAATCTTTTCAACCATACCTACGGTAATTTTTTTTTTCGAATCTTATGACGAATAAGAAAAGTTAAATACAAAAACCGGATAAAATTCATTCCATCGTTCTAAGTCGCGTGAGCGAGTTGCAAAATTAATTGATATTAATAAAAAATAGGTACTAAAATAACCGTATCTTAAAATATAATTAGTGTTGAGAAATAAATTCTGCACTGCCCTTATAATTAATTAACAAGTATAAACATACATAAAACAGGAAAGATATCTCACCGTAATTTTAAAAATCCACTAAATTTGGACACAAAAAATGATATCACTTATGGCAAGCACCATCTATTGTCACAATATAAAATCACAGTTTTGCTGCTTCACTTCCACATGGGGTGAGTATAAAACAGACAGGAGGGGGTTGTGTTGGGTAATCAGAGATGATAACCCGTTCTTAGGGTGCTAACGCGTGGGTCACTCGACACCAACTGAACTGCACGCACAGAACCAACGAGAGATATCTTGGGGCTAACAGACTTCCCACTACCTACATACCTACACTTACTTATGTATGTATGTACTATTCGTTTACTTAACCCGTTGCGCACCGAAAGATTTCTATATTAATTTTCATAACGAGAATAAATATTAAACCACAAAAAAAATATCATGACCTATTTTCAATCAATAACCATGACTTTATGAAATGCATCAAAAAATATACATATTTCTTTAAAAATTTTAGTCGATTCGAAATCAATAATAGATTTATTTTTAATTCCATATAGTACAAAAAAATCCCATTATGTGACGGAGTTATTGCCCGTAGGCAATTTCTACCACTCAATTACAAAGATCAAACAAGTACACAAAGACTAGCAAACAAGTACATACATTCTCTTAACTATTTAAATTTTCATCATTTGACTAAAATAATATTTTATTGTTGGCCTTCGTGACTCAGTTGGTTAGGTATCTGACTGCTGATCCTAAGGTCCCGGGTTCGATTCCCGGTGGAGACACAGTTTTTAAATTGTGTTTTCAGTCAGAATCTTTCATTCATTCATTTATACCATCACGGCATATCCCACAATGTGGTGTAACTAGCGAAAGGTGTGCGGGTGTGCATTGCCTTATAAAAGGGAGAACAACACATCTATGTATACCCACACACCAATCTCGTTTCACCAAAAAAGGCACTATATTCAGAATGGGTGGTGAACCTCATTGCTAAACTATGTAAGATGTTATTGTTGCCTGTTGTATTTTTGATTACTTACCCGGCTCTTACGGGACACTCGAAAACAATGATTTGAAAGAATGGAAGCACTATTCTAAGCCGGTGCCTCACAGCTACACAGTCTGGATCTGTGAGACGATTAATACCGTAAATCTCCAGAATGTGGCAACTTGTAATTGAGTGCGTGTTAAATTAATATTTGACATAGTACCTACCTGTTAGTTGACCGAGAAGTAATGTTAAATAAATAAAATATATACATTCGCTAAAATTGACATACCTACCTACCTAATAATAATTTAGGTATTTTGGATTTATAGAAAATTCAAAAATATTGGTATGTAAAGCATATTTAAAACATATTATTAACATAATTATTTTCATGTCGAGCATATATTTGAATTTTATTAAAAAAGGTGTTGCTATTGTCTTGGATGTGTACATAACTTAAAAAAATCTATTATTGAGTAAAATAAAGAATTTAAAAATAATTTATGCAAATATATTTTAAAGAAGATACAAAACAATAATAGCTCTATACTTCAAGAAATACTTAACATTTAATATACATTAAAAATATTTTAAAAGTGAACATATTAATTAATATTTAATCATTTCTAAGAAAAATTCAATACAAAGCTAAGTATGACAGTTAAGATATAATTTGCTTACAATTGCATTTCATTATGCTTATGCGATTGTGAAAAACTACATTGTTTTATTAGAACTAGTTGCATGTAACACATGAGATTCAACTGTCGATGACGATAGTCCGGTATAGTTGAAGAATACATAACAAACTATATAACCATGTACCTACGTGTAATTGAAAATTTTGTTTACATATGCAAAACATGTTTATCAGGATAGGATAGTGTGGAGGTCAGTCAATTTTTCCAACCTCGAATAGAAAAACAGATGGTATGTATGAAAATCAAACTATAAAAGTCCCGGTACATATTTCGTATTATGGCATAAAAATTGTACGAAACAATATTTTATACAAAATTAAATTATCTAAATGGGTCGTTTCAGAATTTTTTAAATTTTTCAGAATTTTTAAAACACAGGCGGTCAAACAAAGGCAGATAAATAAATAAATTAGTAACAAAAAAAAATTCTTCAATAAAAAAATTTAAGTAACCTTCTTCTTCTTCTTCTTCTTCTGCTTTAGTTAGGACTGTATCCTGTTATTCTCGGAGCCTGCTCTTGTGAAGTGGACGTCCAGCTATCCTTCCATCTTTTGGGTGGTCTTCCAGGGGGTCTGCCATTTGTTATCTCCCCATCCGCTGCCATCCTCACCACTCGATCCGAACCCGCTCTCCCCACATGATCTCTCCAGAATCGTCTTCGTGTTCTTCCCCATCGCACAGTTAAGTAACCCTGAACTTTTTTATATAAAATTGTTTGAGATATTGTTCCTCTCTATAAAATTACAAAATTTCAAAAATCTAACTTTAATTGTTTTTAAGATATTAAAAATAAGACATTCATAAGTTGAACACCTGACTTAAACAAAAATTCGAAATACTGAGTATAAATAATTGAAGGCCTAAATCTTTTAATAATTAATGAAATTTTCTGTTGGATAAAATATTGTAAGGGACACACACATCCAATGATTTTTGTACTCCGAATTCCGAGTTCATTTATGTATATTACAATGTTGCGAAGCCTCTATGTTGGTGTTTTTGACTTCAAAATTCGAAAAACCATGCAAAATGTAGACCAGGCCACGATAAATCATTTACACGGATATTGGCTTGAAACTATGTCGATATGTTACGAGAAACAAAATCTTTTGAACAAATCGACAGTAGGATAACATCCCGCGATCTAGACATAATATATGTCAATTTGTAAAGTGTGCCCATACAAAATTTATACTTATGTATACTTAAGTCATGGAACAAAGGCTATTTATTCTGTAAAAGGATACCACAGCAGGTCGCAACGATTGGACAATATAATAAATCCTGAGCTATAACTGGCTCTCGGTCTGTAACTTGATATGATTCATATTGACTATTGATCTACCATACAACAATTATTGCAAGTTTTAACAGATTATCTATGATTTCATCTATAAAAGGTTTCTGTAAATATTCTTCATCTGTTTCAGTCTTTGAAATTAGGTTGACAGCAAAGCATCTCTTCATCCATTTCCATACATCTTCATCTCCGCTAAGTTTCCAGCGATTCTCTTCAGCTCTGTATTAGAGGTACGATTCAAGTCGTGGCACACCTGTTCCAGATATTCCCGGCGAGGAAGCCCTCTGCCAGTCGATTCATCAACCATTCCTTCAAATATAAGGGGTGGGAAATCCTCGTGTCCTGATCCTCAACACATGGCCTATCCATTTTTTAATAAGCGCGTAAAAATGCAATAAAAATTATATTGTGGAACTCCAATCCATCATTAATATTGAGGAACTGTCGGCCATCGAAGAAAATATAACATGTGTCTTCTTTACAGACAAAATTATATTTTTCATGCCGATTCATTTGACAAGTTGGTTTTCCTTATAACACTAAGGTTTTGATCGTCACATAAAATAACATATGAGAAATACCAAGAAAACCTATTACATAAAATTTTACCGACGAACAGAGAAAAAAACCTTGAAAACGAAAATATGTATGTATAACTTTTCCATAAATCACAAATTATAAGGAAGAACGCAGTTCAACCTGATGCCGTAAATTTTGTTCTTGACATAAGATGGTGACATCATGCATAATACATTGGCTTTAGAAGTATCGATAACCATATGATGTCCTTGGTTGGTTCAGACCTCTTCAGCCAGCATAGACATATACATACAAACGATCATTTTAGAGAGATTATTATATCTATCAATATGAATTTATAATTTTAACAATGTAGGTAATCAAACATATGAGGTGTAATTAAAAGAACGTCATAAATGCAGACGGAAGAGAATTCGAAAAAGTTTAGCTAAGCCAATAAATACATTGTTAAAGCATTTGATCAGTTATCTAGTTAACTCAGATTCTTCCCATAGCATTTACTAAAAAGCAAAGAGTTTTTCAGTTTCAGAAAAAACACAAAAATATATTTATCTAAACAGGCGGGAAGTCTGGTCCAACCAGCGAAATCAAAACCCTTGTGATTACCCATATCATGTATATAATTATCATATGGAGTTTTACGACATCTAAAGATATTATCGAACTCCATATAATAATTATATCCATGAATTGGGTAATGGTGAAGGTTTTGATTTCGCCGGTTGGACCAGACTTGCCCCCCAGGATAAATTCATTCTTTATAAGTCAATCTATTTTCAAATTTGCATAGGAAACATTAAATTATGAATTCGACAATTTATACTTAGATATGTATATGTACATAGGTATAAATATTTACAACACTGTAATTTAACAACAATTTTTATCTCGCCAAAATAAAAAAAATCGGCCGTTAAAAAAGTTGTTGGGCTTTTGTGTCGGCGTCCTGGGATCGATCCCTAGCAGAGGAGAAATTTATTTCAAAATTATTTCTGACGCAGATTATGCTTCGTAGATAATGATTATGCTTTGGACTAGAAACACTGGTTAGTTGAAAAGAAATTGCGAAATTAATAGTATATTAAATTATTATTCACATGTTTAAACCAGCACCTTTCGTTTTCATCCTATGAAAACGAAACATCCTATATGAACTGGTGAATTGTTGGGGTGTTTCCGATTCCAAATACACGCGTCGTACTCATCAAAAGATTGATCAATTTTTTTAATTATATTTTGTCGTGTTACAATTTGAAGAAAAACAGACAAATTAATATAAATTAATATTTCACAAGTTTCTATCAACCAACATCTGTGTACCAAGCAAACGATTCTGTAGGAATAGCTAGACTGAAGCTTATCAAAATGCACGACGGTATGAAAAACCAAGATAGTTTTTAACGAGTCCAAATAATTTATGTGCATAGTCAAAATGTATGACTCAAAACTGGTTCAAGATGATAATATTCATTAATTGGCTACTTTCTTAATCTCGCAATGAAGACAACAAGTTCACCATAGAAATCCAGCGTAGTTACCCAAGGTTGTCAGGTGCATGCCTCTTTATAGATTCTACCTGCTAGGTAATCAGTACGCACTAGGTACACCACACGCCCCTTCGACCATAAAAATATCTTACGATCTTTATAATATTGAGACTACACACTGAGATACGTGCAATTATGACGTTCTCATTTGAAACGGTAATTTAACCAGCAATAATTTCTAATGTTCACAAAGATCACTTCACTATTGAAATTGCAACAGTAAAATTATTAGATTTTTTTCGGTTGGTACCTGAATTTTTGGTACCTAGTTTGATTGCCAAAAATAGCCACGTTTTTAAACGTTATTTATAAAACACGTGTCAGTAAAAAGATAATTTACTACTTAATTCTGATAAATTGCTCACTAGCAACTCGTCAACAGATTAACAACGGAAACGTTGAAAAACTTTTGTTTTTTTAAGTATATTTTTAAATAACAAGTTTTTTAATTAAATGAATAATATTTTTTTTGGATACATATAAATCATGTTGCTATATAAAATACGCATTTTCATGGAAACTGTACGAAATACGATGAAAATATTGTATATAGATGTGTTGATGTGATTGTGAAATATTCCACCTTGGTACAGGCAAAGCCTAGTGAGATGGATATATAATAATATATAAAAAATGATATTGTTAATTTTTATTAATCAATAAATCAATTTTACTCGATCCACATATGCATAATATATATATATATAATCACATCAGACATTTTCTAAAGGCGCCTTGTCAATAAATTTTCGTCTCGAGGGATAGTGCACGCACGTCCGTTCGAGTCGAAAGCTTACTACCAAGTTTACTACCAAGCTTGGTAGTAAGCTTACTACCAAGCTTGGTAGTAAGCTTTCGACTCGAACGGACGTGCGTGCACTATCCCTCGAGACGAAAATTTATTAACAAGGCGCCTTTAGAAAATGTCTGATGTGATTCAGACGAAACGTCGGCAGACGACTGATTCTCTCGGGAATCATAATTTGACGCGGGTTATCCCCAAAATACTTAATAATAACATATTTTGTACTCGCGAAAACCTTAGATTTAACATATGTATGTATATATATATATATATATATACACATATATATATATATATATATATATATATATATATATATATATATATATATATATATATATATATATATATATATATATATATATATATATATATATATATATATATATATATATATATATATATATATATATATATATATATATATATATATATATATATATATATATATATATATATATATATATATATATATATATATATATATATATATATATATATATATATATATATATATATATATATATATATATATATATATATATATATATATATATATATATATATATATATATATATATATATATATATATATATATATATATGTTATAATATTTTTATCTCGGTATTCCCGTGTCAGTAGGTCTTGACTAAGACCATTTGTCTTCCGACGTTTCGCCTGAATATCACCAGGCATTTTCAAGGACTTAACGAAAAGCACGCGCGCGACACACGTCTACTCACACTGAAAGCTCACCGTCAAGTGACTCGTAGCGTACAAGATGGCCGCTTATGTCAAATATTGTTAGCGCGACGTGATTGGCTCCTTGTGACACGCCCACCTGCTGTCGTGTTCGTTGGTAATAATATTTTATCATTATTTTTGTGTTGTGATTTATTGTTAATTTTAGTTGTGACATTAATATTATTATTGTTGTGTTTTGGGGTTATTTTCGCTATGGTATTATTAATATTATTATTGTATTGTTTGTCATATAAAATGTTCTTCCAGGTACTAGGCAAACGAACTCCGTCGTCCCGATTGTTCATTATATCCCTTCTCTTATATATTTCTATAGCTTCCCTGTAAATTCTGAGAGGTTCACTGTTTAAACTTGCTATTATTTTTGAATGGTCAAAATCTATTGTATGTCCTTCTGTGAGCGAGTGTTGTACAAGTGAGGATGTAAGTTTTTTGTTTCTCATGTCGACTCTGTGCTCCGCTATTCGTGCTTCAACTATTCGATTGGTTCTTCCTACATAAGTCTTATTGCACGATCCGCATGGTATTTCATATACTCCATGAGCTTCAAGTGGAATGATGTCTTTCGGGTTTCTTAGAAAGGTTGATATTTTATTTGTTGTGCTGAAAACGGTACGTATGTTATTTTTGTTTAATAGACGGCTGATTTTATCGGTGACGCCTTTGATATATGGTAGTCGGGCTGTTGATAATGGTGTTTCATTGGATTTTTCTTTCACTGTTTTTGGACTCTTTAATGCTTTGTTTATTATATAGTCTGAGAAACATATAAGAGAAATATATAAGAGAAGGGATATAATGAACAATCGGGACGACGGAGTTCGTTTGCCTAGTACCTGGAAGAACATTTTATATGACAAACAATACAATAATAATATTAATAATACCATAGCGAAAATAACCCCAAAACACAACAATAATAATATTAATGTCACAACTAAAATTAACAATAAATCACAACACAAAAATAATGATAAAATATTATTACCAACGAACACGACAGCAGGTGGGCGTGTCACAAGGAGCCAATCACGTCGCGCTAACAATATTTGACATAAGCGGCCATCTTGTACGCTACGAGTCACTTGACGGTGAGCTTTCAGTGTGAGTAGACGTGTGTCGCGCGCGTGCTTTTCGTTAAGTCCTTGAAAATGCCTGGTGATATTCAGGCGAAACGTCGGAAGACAAATGGTCTTAGTCAAGACCTACTGACACGGGAAAACCGAGATAAAAATATTATAACATATTTCACCCGTGAAAACATCAAATATAACATATATATATATATATATATATATATATATATATATATATATATATATATATATATATATATATATATATATATATATATATATATATATATATATATATATAGTCCTTGAAAATGCCTGGTGATTCCTATTCTAAACGAATACTTTTTGTTCGATTTTTTTATATTGACTTTGTTGATAAAACTGCCGGCCGTGTCTATAATACATATATTCAATATAATTATTTTATCTTAATGGCGCATTATACAAACATATTGCTGGACTTGAATCGGAGATTATTTAAGAGTAAGTATAATAAATGGATTCTTAAGGGTTATTCCGGTTTCATAGTAGACTCTCGACAAATACATAATAATAAGCTTAGCTGTTAACCTTGCCAATATGAAGTATATCAGGATCTGGAAATAATATACTGGATCCGTGCCGCCGTGGCACAATTGATGAGCCGTTTGGCTTCTGTGCGGGCGTCCTGAACTAGATCCCCAGCCGAGGAGAAATGTATTTCATGAGTTTTTGTGTTAACAGAGTGGAAATCCATTTGAAAATTAATAAATAAATTACTATTTTTCTACAATATTTTTTTTACAACAACGACCGAATATTTTCGCCAAGGAGACTTGGCATTGTGAAGGTCCAAAGGACACTTTCTGGGTTTCTTTGAAACTTTCTTTCTGAGTTTCTTTCGTTCGGTCGTTATTATAAACAAATATTGTGAAAAATACTATTTTTTTTATTTTAAAATGTATTTCAATTGATTTATCATGCAAATATTGCTTCTCTGGGCTGGAAACACTGGTTAAGTGGAAGAAATTGCCATATCGCAATAAACACACCGCTTGTGCGGGGTGCAAAGAAGTGTTTGTTATTGTTATTTTTTAAAATATAAATTCAAAAGAGTAAGTATATTGATTTCTTCCACTATTGAAAAGTCAGTTGTCATCCCAGGACGGATCACAACTGAGAAAGAATCAGTCACTTTGAAACCGATGGTATTCAATAGTTCATTCATAGTTTAAACAATGTGAATTATCTGCATATAAATAAACTAGTTGCATGTAACACATGAGATCCAACTGTCGATAGCGATAGTATGTATAGTTGAAGAATATGTACCAAACTATAAACCCATAGATACAAATTATTGAATATTTTCAGATATTTTGTTTTCTATACAACATATGTAGGTATGTATGTCAAGATAGGATAGTATGGAGGAAGATCCTTTTTCCTACCCAGAATATGCAAATAGCATGATGGTATGTATGTATGTTTGGAGATGAAGTAACAAACTATTAAGTCTTCTTACATATTGTGTATAGGCGACTGCCATACAAAATGTATGAAGCGATGTCGTCACTAAATTCAATTTTTAAAAAAATTGTTAAAAAAAATTGAGATCTTCTATTACAATGTTAATATTTTTTATAGAAAATTAATTTATCTAGTTGGGGTGTTTCGGCTTTTTTCGATAATTGTAAAAGTTTTGGAAATATAGGCAGTTAAACTCATAAATTTATCATAAAAAAAATATTTTTCTTAATAAAAAATGTTTGAGAAACCCTGGAATTTTTTTGAAAAAACTAATTTGAGATTTTGTATTTGTCTATGTTTGTACCAATTTTCAGCGTTCTAGCGTTTATGGTTTCTGAGATATATGGAAAAATAAAATAAAAATTCAAAAGTTGATAACCCCTGACTGAAACGAAAATTCAAAATTCCGAGTATAAAAGTTTTGTAGGCCTGTAACTGTTTATATATTCTGAAATTTTAGGCTCTGTAAATTGAGCGGATCAAAAGTTATAAGGGGGGGACGGACACACACACACACAGACATACACACACACACACACACACAGACACACACACACACAGACACACACACACACACACACAGACACACGAAATGTTCTACTCCGAATTCTGAGTAAATCCGTGTATCGAACATATATGCTGCGAAGCCTCTAAGTTGGTGTTTTTTGACTTCAAAGTTGGAAAAGCCGTGAAAAAAGTAGACCTCTCCATACAATTCTCGCGTATTCTGGCTTGATACATTGTCGATATGTTAAGAGAACAAAGTTCTCCTGAACAAATCGACAGTTGGAGTAGACCTGGTAAGATTGTCGTTCTGGATTTGCGAATGTTTGTGCACGACTATATTCATGTCAGTCTGCCCAAGGCTGCCTGTTCTTACATTCGTTTGAAATCTTTCTATGTGGATATCGGCAATTTTACAGTAGAGTAAAAAACTTACAATATTACATTTTTATAATATTACATTTGAAACAGTATAAAAACACAAAGCCTCACAAGTTGATATGTTTTTTTTATTATTTTCAAAAGAAAGTTAGTTTAAATGTTATATAATAAGAATTAAATAATGCTTTTATGCTTTACTCGCCGAGTCGCCAAAATTGATATATGTGAATTTACCCTGAAGATGACAAAAATACCAACATTCTGATATATGCGTCCCTATCGTAATTAGACCTCAAATGGCACGAAGAAATAAAATCCGACACAGGGAGAGTGAGCAATTCACGTTGAACAAATGGTCCCTTTTGCATTGTGGGTCAGATTTGCTTTCCTCGCGTTGTTCCACCATTCTTTCAGCTGTCAAATATTCGAAAGTTACCTACTTTATATTTTTATCGTAATTAATATGTATTGATTTAGTTTATTTTCCAATATTTAATAACTTTATATTTTATTTTCTTTCAGAATCAAATTTTAGCCTATATAGTTACAAAAAAATGTAAGTTGAAATTTAAATTCTCGATGAATTTAGGTAAATTTTAAATCAACATTCACATATGGAAAGAACATAGGTATTTGTTTAAAGATATTTTCATAAATGAGTTGGTGATTATTGTATTTCGGTGTACAGGTTATGTCATTCTTCTAGGAGTAGTTTAAAGAGTGCAGAAGGAATGGCACATGAAAATAACATGTTGCGAATGGTTGCACTTAGGGCAAACGAATCTAAAGAACAGCAAGAAAGGAGATGTGAAGCCAGTAGATTACAAATGACGGCGTATAGGGTATTACAATTTCTGCAGCAAGAAAGAGGAAGTACAGATTTTCAGTCTTCAAGTAATTGGATAGAGGTAGGGAGTCGTGATAATTTAATGATAATAGATCAGATGAATATGCAAGACGTTGAAGTAATAGAAATTACTGCACTTGAATGCGCCATCTTAGCAGCATTAAAAGTATAAAACAGCCTCCAAGTCATAAGGCCCCTGAGTCAAATTGAAAACGCTTAACAATATCGCCAAACACTATTTTTTTTGTATATAAAATAACAGATGTGGCATTGAAACATGAATCATGGAGACAAAGGGAAAATTCTGCTTTTTCCTATAGTTGCAATATAGATATTAACCTATAGTTGCAATTTATTTCTGAGCCAGTATCAACTTTTGGTAGAATGTTTATAATTTGTACATATTGTGGTGATTTGAAATGGAAGGGAGAAAACCCAGGAATGTGTTGTAACAATGGAATAGTACACATACCTGCAATAGATATCCTCCAGAGCCTCTTTATACATTATTAACAGGTAATTCTATAAATGCATGCCATTATAGAATTAAGTATTTTAAGAGTCATGTTAGAAGATACAATAGGACGATGTATGAGAGGGTCAGAAATGAGGACATAAGGAAAGAATGTAAGATAAAGAAAGATGTCATTAATAGAATTTAAGTGAACACATTGAGATGGTTTAGACACATGGGCAGAATGAATGAGGAACGCCTGACGAAGAAAATATACTTTGCGACAGGAATCGAATGAGAGGTCGGGGCCGCCCAAGTAAGGGATGGCATATCCATGGGAACGCTATTTTGAAAGGCGGAGATGTCAGAAGCATGAACAACAAATGAATATGTATAGGACAATGTATGAATGTCGACGAGGCGATGAATGTGTGTCAAGATAGAAATAAGTAGCGTTTGGTTCTCTCTGCCTACCCCGCGAGGGACATGGCGTGATGGTATGTATGTAATGCTTGCTTTCAAATGAAATTTTTAGGAACCACTAAAGAATTATGAGTTATTATTATGAGTGATAGAGTGAGATGTGTTACAAAGGAGGATCGAATTAGAAATGAATACGCCGAGGTAGTTTTGGAGTCGCCTCTATTCCGGAGAAACTAAAGGCCAGACACCGATGGTACGGACACATTACCAGACGAAATGAGGATCATATAGTTAAACTCACACAGGATATACGCACTCAGTCCAGAAATAGAGGCCGTACATAGGCCACCTGGTGGACAAATATTAAGGAGCTGAGGGAGGAGCAACTAACCAGAGAAATGACGCAAGATGGAAAGGTCTCCGAAGGGCAAGAAAGGAAAGGTCGTACCAGAAGGGCCGCTCCAGATGAACTGGGAAGAGGCAAGGAAGAAGAAATCTATATTTTCAAAACATTTCTGTATGTTTCATTTAATTAACAAATTATTTTACTTTCAAATTTATGAAGATAAATTTAAGAAAATAAAATTAAATAATTGCCAACAATCAATTAATTTATTCACATAAAAATATCATCATCATTATTCTTAGCGTCACAACTCTTGATGGGTCCTATCTGTGTCCAAGAATCTTCTCCATACTGTTCTATCGTTGGCTGCCACCTTCCAGTTCTGCTGCCCCATGGCTCATGACTATGCTGAAGTCCTGGTAAAGATCATAAAGCTCGGTGATATATATCTTTTACGCCATGTTTGACAGTCGTTAATAGGTACATACATATGTAGGTATATTCTGCATAAGATTTTTCTTTCAAAGGCATCCACTCTGTTTTCATCGTGTTTTGTTAATATCCAGGTAGGTATCCGATAAAAATATATTACTATCAAATTCAACAAAACTTATTAACGTGGTAAGTTTTCTCCATATCTTTAACAATGTATATCTTTGTCAAAAACTTAATTGAAAAAACTTGAATCGAACTATAAAAACTATATAACCATATTGAATCGAACACCACATTTTCCTATGACATATACGCATTGTCGTCTCGATACTCGACATACATACATCACTTAATAATAATAATAATTAAAGACTTTTATAGTATTAAAAATACAAAATATATAAAGGGAAAGAACACGGGAATCTCTTCGGTGACGGATCTTTAACCAGTTCAGTCGTTGCCTGCTCTCGGATACGTGGTCGAACTTCCTGAGTCCAAACACGTATCGAATGCAGACATTTTGTAACCGTTCGAGTTTGTTAAGTTGATTTTCAGTTGAATCTCAGCGTAGGCAACGTCAGCGTAGTCAAGTAATGGTAGCATGTGTTGTTGAGTTACGCGACATCCTACGTAGGCGATTCAAAGCGAATGCGAAGCGATCCGAACGGATACATGCGAATTCAAAGCGATGCGGTGCGACGCTGCGGCTCTGTCCTACGGGCACGCGAATCGTGCTTCTGACATTATACTTTACCAAAAAAATCTATGGCACCGCTTCCAATTCGCGCGAAAATATCAAACCAATTGATCGCGTTCGCTTCGCATCGTGCCATGTCACACCGTACCCTACTCGCGGTCGGTAACGCAGGACACTTCAATAGTTACCGACTGATTGTTATTTTCGTGCCGCTTCGCGTTCGCCTTGAATCGCCTACGTAAGACGTCGCGTTAGAGTGATTTTAGTCTTAACTGGTAAATAATTTTTAAGTCGGCCTCATACGTTCTCATTTGTTATTCAACAGACATACGACAAAGTTTAAGTATTAAATTTAGAATAAAATTATTATATTTATTTGTTTATAAATTTTTGGAAGACTAATAGCATATATATTACATCTAATATAAAAATTTAACAGCCAATTAGAAGTCTCCGCTGATTGGCTATACTGTCAGTTGCAAGTTGAAAAATATAACATAATAATATAATATGTTTCTGTAACAGATAAAGTTTCATCGTGAAACGTAGGTAAACATAAACAAGAAAAAAAAATTATCACCGAAGAGAACATACATGATTTTATGTTTTAGTGGTTACAGTTGGCAAAATAAACTATAGTATTAAAAAAATTGCACTTAGAATACATCTCGCTACTGTAATGCTAATCTGAAATACATCAAATTCTGGTGAATTAAATATAAAATGTCCATAACCAAACTATATTACCGCTTTAATGTCTGCAGTTAAAATAAGAGTCTGCGAATGCTTGCTAAATTAACTGAAAAGGCGAATATCCTTATTTAAGCATAAAAAATTATACAATCTAAATACACATAACACACAATAGTAAGTGTAAACATTTAAGTAATATCATTTAGTTTAGATTTAGACTACATGTTGAGTTTGCAAACATAATTTATCGGTCATTTGTCAAACGTCAAGTCAAATGTCAACCACGGTGTTGCCAGGATTTAAAGTACTAATTATTATTGGAGAGTTGCATGAAAAAATATTAATATTTATTACATGCTTATTTACAAGGAGTTTAAAATATCAATCTTTCTAAAGTTAAACAATTTATTATTTTGTAAATTAATATTTTATAAGAATAACGTTTTTGTGCGGAGGCGACAAACACAGCAGCGAAAAATAAAGCTTGCTCCGTGTCATGGTTTGTGAAACGCAAATTAAGAAACTAAAAGAGAAGTTTCGTTTGACTTCTACAATAGGGTTTGCAACCTTTTTAACCACTTTGCGGATTATAGGCGTTTGATTTAGTTGAAACTCAGCAATCTTCGTATTGCCTGTATAATTAAAAATGGTCCATCAGTGTCTCCCGTCCCTTCGGTGCCTCCTGTCCTTTTAATGTCTCCTGTCCCTCAGTGCCACCCGTCTCTTCAGTGTCTCCCGTCCCTTCAGGTCCTTCTGTACCTCCCGTTCCGTCAATGCCTCTTCATTTCCTCCCGAATCTTTCATCCCTTCAGACATTTTAGTAACTTCAGACCCCTCAGTACCTTCAATGCCTCTTCATTTCCTCCCGAATCTTTCATCCCTTCAGACATTTTAGTAACTTCAGACCCCTCAGTACCTTCAGATCGTTCAGTACCTTCAGACCGTTCAGTACCTTCAGATCCCTCAGTGCCATGGACCGCCGGAGGCGGTCATTTACCGCGCAGCGGTAAAAGCCGGCTGCAAGCCCTAGCTTAGAAGCTGAGCGAAGCGAAGCTTCTCAGCTAGTGTAAAATAAATAAAATATCAATAAGCTCACCATTTGCGCGGGGTGCAAAGAAGTGTTTGTTATTATTATTATTATTTTTAATATATTCAAAATAGTAAGTACATTGCTTACATCAACTATTGAAAATTCAGTTGTCATCCCAGGACGGATCACAACTGAGAAAAAATCAGTCACTTTGAAACCGATGATATTCAATAGTTCATTAATAGTTATTAAAACATTTTCAAGTAAGTACGTCATTCACGAGAATTTCAGAATATTGAGAATGTCATTGTGCACTGTGTATATGTTTATTTAATAGCATAATCTTTATTTTAAAGACTTAATAAATCAGTACTAAAAAAACCGCTTTTTTTTGTAAGATACCTAAATAAATGCAGTTGTTTTATCAGTTTGTAATGAATATTGACATTGACACGGAAAAATGATGAGAGAGCAAGTACATGGGTAGGTACTTATGTACATACATACATACATATACAATACAGGTACCTGTCTCTGTTAAATTAATGAAAGGTTTAGCGATTTCTTGTGCAATCTTCGTGCAGCGATGCAGTGTATGTATTATTACGAAAAATAAATTATTAACCTTGTCGTTTACTAGAATGTTCTACTTGATATATTTATACATAACAATAACAGTAATAAACCAGAAATATGCACCGAGTGTGAACTTCTTTTCGCAAAACGGTTAGAAACCTCAAGGTCCGTTTAAGAAGCCACATTTTATTCTGGTCAAGCGGTGAAATCAAAACCCTCACGATAACCCTTCTCAGGGATATAATTTTTGTATAGAGTTGTGTTATATCTTAGAACTCAGATATTATGGAACTTCATATGAAAATTATAACCATGATATGGGTAATCATGAGGGTTTTCATTCCATTGTTTGAAATCAAAACCCCCATGATAAACCATATCATGGATATAGTATTTTTTTATTTTATTTATTTTGAATGTCCAACAGTACAGTAGAATATAATAACACAGTATGAATATTTTTATTATTGCATATGCGCAAACATTGGATTTTTTTCCCTGTCGGGAGTCAAAGTTATTTTTTAACAGATTTTTAATTATCTCAATAGAGACGAAGTTGGAATATTTACTGTAGGAGAACCGGGAAATCAAGGCACCTACAGGGCTTACGACCTGTCATCGGCTGGTTTACGTGATCACTTTATGCGCTTGCGCAACGTTCACCAATTATGCCTTCTTAATGAGATCCCTATCAATTCAATTTATGAAAGTTCTATATATTGCAATACTGAAATTCTTTTCGCTTGAGGAAATAAGAATTTTCACTACAGCCATCTATGTGTGAAATTATGAACAACATTCTTATTATTTTTATTTATTTTTGTTGTAACGCCATCTACTGAGAGAATTGTTTTTTTTTTGTAAATAATGAAAGCAACAATTCTTATACCTGAGGTGAATTTTACGTTCAAAATTTGAATACTTTGTGGAGTGACATGGTAGTGAGGAGTAAAACGTTGGTCACAACCCACTCGTTTTTAATAGTTGATTTTTATCTGTCCAAATTTTCAAAATGCTCTCACGGTATGGAAAAATGAGATTTTTGTATACCTACTGTTTGAAATTTCGATACAACAAAAATACACTCATCAAAAATACATTCAAGGATTGTCAAAATTTAAAGAAAAAAATCTATGGTCAACCATATCAATGTGAAATAAATTTCATATTTGTATGAAAAATGTATATAACAGAAGTAAAATAGCTTCTGTATGGGAAAATTGAGTGAACAACTTCATATTAATATTGTACATATGTATCTCTATAGACAAGTGTATTTTTTACTCTCTACTTCTATTTTCCTCAAGGGGTAGGCAGTGAATACCGAACAAAGCATTCTTCTATCTTGACACATACATCGCTTCATCAACATTGATACACTGTCTCATACATGCTCATCTTGCTAATAATGCAATTTTTCTTAAAATTTCTCATCAGGTATCATGTAGAAAATACATAATATGAGTTTCGTGACAATGCTTTTGTGTCTATGGTGTATTGTGAAAACTTTTGTCCTCTGGGAATCTTATATTTGTTTAAGAATCTAATAGAAATGTACTATAAAAATGCATTTAGAGATTGTCAACATTTCAAGAAGAAATAATGAACGTTTACTGTGGTGTGGAGAGTTTAGTGTTGGCCACAATCCACTCGTTTTTTTTTAAATATCACGTAAATTATTCAATGAGATTTGACGAAAAAATATATTACATGCGCGCATATTAATTTTAAGGCTGAGGTACTTACTAATTTAATTAAAACCTACTCGCCATTTATGTAGTTAATTATTGATTTCGTAAACAGGAAAAACGTTTTTCGTGCCAACATTTAATTCAAGACCAGTGGAAATTACGTTAAATATACCAACGTCAAATTCATAAAGTAATGAGACTTTTAACTTGTATTTACATTTTTAAAATATAACTATGGAAATTAAATGTGATTACAGAACATAATAAATCTTTTGATAGAAATAAAATTCGTACATTCTTATTTTTTGTTTTGGTTGATTTTTTTTTTTATTTAAGTATGCTTCTGTATAAGTACATATGTCTCAATATAATAATAACCCATTTCCCTTTTTGAGATAAGCAGAGAGATGCGAACATGATAATTAATTTTATATAATATATTCGATTTACTAATGAATTCATGGAATATTTTTAATGTTATTAGAAGTCTTCTGGAATTTGGTTCCACAGTTTGGAATCCAAACTACACCATCCACATACAAATAACAGAAGAGTAACAAAGAAAATGTGTAAAAAATCTAAATTATCGCCATAGAGCACACTTTGATTCCTACATCCAAGCATTAAAATACTACAAAATCAAATCTCTCGAAACTAGAAGACAAATAATCGATCTTTGTTACCTACATAAACAATAAAGTAGATAGTATTCCTCTTGTGGAATCATTACATTTCCATTGCCCTTCCAGAAGTGTTAGACATCAATCACTATTCTATGTACGTCAGCCATTCCAGAACTAATTATATACAAAACTTTTACATAAACAGAGCGTGCACATCTTTCAATAAATAATGTATGAAGGATCCAGCTCTGGATCCTTTTAGCTCTGGTCTAAACACATTTAAAAATAAATTATTGAAAATAGTGGATGTTTAGCGAGGGGGGGGGGGTCGTGCCAGCGCGTCGAGGGTGCCGTTAAGTTTGAGGGTTTCATCGAAACCAAAATCTATAGAACTATTGTCACTTCCTTTCTCCATTTTCCTTCCTATTCCTGGATCCATTCCTATCCTATTTCCTGTTTCTTACTTATATATTATATACTTAAGTTTCTGTTGATAGAACGAAGAATACTATAATTGGCGCCATAAAACGTGAATCTATATAACATATTATATTATATATTATAGATGTTGTATTCTCTAAATAAATAAATAATAAATAAATAAAAAAAATTTAATTTTTTGAGTAAATGTGAAAAAAATACGCTCCATAACTCGAAGAGACAAATTCTAGATTATAACTTATATTTTATCCCATGAGGTGCTCGTCTCTCTTATGATTTCGCATAATTCATTAAATGTTTTTTACTCCTCACTAACACAAGGTGATATAGTGGGGAGTTATGATTTCGCAATTTTTAAGGGTATTTTTTTTGTTGCAGATTATCAACTAGTATCATGCTGAGATTGTATTCTGAAAGTTTCATCACAATGTATCTGTGTGTGTGTGCTATGTGCTATGTGCTATGTACGGCGTGTTCATTTTACTTTATCGATTATAGACTAAAGTACTCATTCGATTCTATTCAAATTTTGCAAATATGTATATCTAATACTCGATTAGATCCCATTAGATTTTGAACGATATATGAATAGTGCTTCTCAATTTTTTTAACTGTCAAATATTTCAAAGTGACCCCAAGCTCAGGAAACTTAAAATTTGAAATTTTTATTTTCAAATTTGTAAAAAGGCACATCACTTTCATAAAATGGCATTGAAGAGTTATCAAGTTTTCATAATAAAATATTTAAATAAAAAATAATTTAACAAACTCATTTCATGAAAATGTTGGAAATTTTCCATACAAAATTTGAATACTTTATAGAATGACTTGTTAGTGAGGAGTTTAGCTTTGGCCACAACCCACTCGTTTATTTAGTAATGTCAGCTATATATAATATAGATTAAACCTATTTTATTTATGTAGGTATTTGTAGGTAGATTTATAATAAAATTTTAATTTTTTTTGAGAACTTTTTTCAAAGATTTAATCACAAATCAACTTATATCAAACAAACCCATCTTTTTGCAACTTTTTAAAATACATACATACCATCACGCCGTATCCCTACTTGGGGTAGGCAGAGAGGACCGAACGCCAGACACCTCTATCTTGACATACGTGTTTTGCCTCAATAACATCCATGCATCGCGTCATACATGCTCTCCTATTATTCTAAATTCGTATATTACCATCTTTCAAAATCTCATTTATATGATCATGCCAACTCTTTCTCGGGCGGCCACGACCTCTCATTCCACTCTTTTCAGCCTTGTATACTTTCTTTGTCAGGCGCTCATCGTTCATTCTCTCCACATGTCCGAACCATCGTAGTGTATTTACTTTCATTCTACTCACAATATCTCTTTCAATCTTGCATTCTCGTCTGATGTCCACATTCTTTATCCTATCATTGATCGTTCTACCACACATTCGTCTTAGGGACCTCATTTCCACAGCGTTAATTTTACTTTCATGTGTCTTCTGCCATGTCCATGTCTCACTTGCACACATTAATGCTGGCCTTGAGATTATTGGGTCGGCCATTATTTATTTATTTATTTTATTAACGGCGTTTGCCATTTACAAGAATAATTCAAAAGATACGAAATATAGTACATAATGTGTGATAATGTATATATAAAAAAAACAAACATATCCAATCAATAAACCATGAAAATAAAGCAAGAAGAAATCAAAACAAAGAAAAACTTATAAAAAATACATATAAAAATACATACAAATAAAATTTAACCAAAAAATAAAGAGAAAACAAATGAAAGTAGGTATAAAATAAATTATTGTTCTTAATGCACCGTTCACCCTATTTGCTGCCGTTACCCTTCTTTCTACATATATCCTTTTCCAGTCTTCCATCATGCTAAAACATGCTTCCTAGAAACAAATATTCATCCACTTGTTGTTTAAAATACATAATATGCACAATGCCCAGTAATGCATAATAGGTACCCAATGCCCAAAAATACAATTTGCACAATAACTGCGTTGTAGGTACATAATATGGGAAATTCATAGTTAAACCACGGTTTAATTTATTTATTTAATCATCCACGGCATATTATTGCCTTTGAGATGAAAAATTGATGCTTCAATGTTTTGAAAAAAAAAGTCAAACAATCATATCAGAAACCTGCCGCAACAGATTTCGTTTTCCTATAGCACAAGCGCTTGATTTTTTAAGGAATTTATGAGGTTGTGTAAGTACTTGTTTCAAGGATATAATAATATTGCAAAAAAAATTGAACACAAATTATATTTATAATTTAGTTGATTTACGTTTATTCCTACCATTATTCTAAACTAATATTTTTTTTAAACCATATACCTACTTAATTATATTTACTACTTTACCTATATATATTTTTTAAAACTAGTTTTACATATGAACAATAAAGCTTAAACTAGTTTTTTTTTCGTATTTAAATAATCTCTGAATTATACTTAAACAATATATACCAATATTTATTATCTATACACACCCATACAGGAAAACTTGTAAACATTTTTTTGTACGCACATAATATGTAGGTACCTAGACATGGGTAGAATAAAAATAAATGAGCATATCAAAGTATACACGAAATGGTCCGACTTTAAAATCAAATTTGTAGTAATCTGTGCGTTGTGATAAGAATCATTTTATTTAACCCTTTAAATGGCAAAACTCCCGGAAGTCATAATTCGATATTTTTTTAATGATGGAATGTTTTACTATTCATGTGAAGTAAATAATATAATATAGGTACTTTTATACTATCATTATATAAGATAAATTCACTTATCTTTCAAGCCACGGGCATCCACTTCGATCTGCTGAACGTTTTTTACTATCTATCCCTATTCATAGTACCTACTGATTTTTACTATCTATCCCTATTCATAGTACCTACTGATTTTTACTATCTATCCCTATTCATAGTACCTACTGATTTTTACTATCTATCCCTATTCATAGTACCTACTGATTTTTACTATCTATCCCTATTCATAGTACCTACTGATTTTTACTATCTATCCCTATTCATAGTACCTACTGATTTTTACTATCTATCCCTATTCATAGTACCTACTGATTTTTACTATCTATCCCTATTCATAGTACCTACTGATTTTTACTATCTATCCCTATTCATAGTACCTACTGATTTTTACTATCTATCCCTATTCATAGTACCTACTGATTTTTACTATCTATCCCTATTCATAGTACCTACTGATTTTATCTATCTATCCCTATTCATAGTACCTACTGATTTTTACTATCTATCCCTATTCATAGTACCTACTGATTTTTACTATCTATCCCTATTCATAGTACCTACTGATTTTTACTATCTATCCCTATTCATAGTACCTACTGATTTTTACTATCTATCCCTATTCATAGTACCTACTGATTTTTACTATCTATCCCTATTCATAGTACCTACTGATTTTTACTATCTATCCCTATTCATAGTACCTACTGATTTTTACTATCTATCCCAATTCATAGTACCTACTGATTTTTACTATCTATCCCTATTCATAGTACCTACTGATTTTTACTATCTATCCCTATTCATAGTACCTACTGATATTTACTATCTATCCCTATTCATAGTACCTACTGATTTTTACTATCTATCCCAATTCATAGTACCTACTGATTTTTACTATCTATCCCTATTCATAGTACCTACTGATTTTTTCTATCTATCCCTATTCATAGTACCTACTGATTTTTACTATCTATCCCTATTCATAGTACCTACTGATTTTTACTATCTATCCCTATTCATAGTACCTACTGATATTTACTATCTATCCCTATTCATAGTACCTACTGATTTTTACTATCTATCCCAATTCATAGTACCTACTGATTTTTACTATCTATCCCTATTCATAGTACCTACTGATTTTTACTATCTATCCCTATTCATAGTACCTACTGATTTTTACTATCTATCCCTATTCATAGTACCTACTGATTTTTACTATCTATCCCTATTCATAGTACCTACTGATTTTTTTAGCTCATCGTTTGAAGTACATTCAGCTAGACTATGGAATAGCCTAAGTCCTGATATTACGTCGTCTATCTCACTAAACATCTTCAAGAAAAGGCTAAAGCAAAAATATTTATCTGACAATACCTGATTACATCTTCCTCTCTTCTTCCTTTCCTTATCCTTTAGTCTTCCTATCATCGCTATGAATTGTTCTTATATAGGTACTATCTTCTTTGTTTTATTTTTTACTTTTCTTCTGTTTATTTTTATTTATTTTGTAATGTAATTAACTGATTGCCATAGTACACATTATTTTGTATATTTAACATTTACTCTGGTTGGTTGGAAGAAATTGCCATCAGGCAATAAGCCCGCCAGTGTACTTATTATATGTACAAGAAAACTAAAATAAATAAATAAACGAATATTTTTTTTTAATTGCATATACGCTAACATTAGATTTTTTTCCCTTTTCGGGAGTCAAATGAAAATTTTATTGACAAATTTTTGATAACATCTCAATAGAGACGAAGTTAGGATATTCCGGATATTGTAGAAGAACCAGGAACTCGAGGCACCTACAGGGCTTACGACCTGTCACCGGCTGGTTTACGTGATCACTTTATGCGCTTGCGCAACGTACGCACTATTCAAATATATAGAACTTTCAAAAATTAAATTGATAAGGGAACTCAATAAGAAGGCATAATTTATGAACGTTGCGCAAGCGCATAAAGTGATCACTTGGACTAGAAGATGATAGGTCGTAAGCCCTCTATGTGCCTCGAGTTCCAGGTTCTTCTACAATATCCCAACTTCGTCTCTATTGTGATGTTAAAAAAAGTTTGTCAATAATATCTCTAAGATCAAATGTATATTTTCATAATTTTTTCATAATTTTTTTTAGTGTAATCAGTGGAATGCCTAGTGATAAAATAATTCTAAATTCATTTATATAAATGAAAATACAACAGTTTCAATGCACGAGTATGAGATTTATTAGCCAAAGTGCTTTCGCTATACACCTAGCATCCCAAATTATTACTAGCGAAATGTCTGTTCATCAAATATGCTTCCTATGAATTTTTTAGTAAATCGTTGATTAATAATCATAGACTGAAAATACCAGGTTTTTGAAACAATAGGATTATTGTTATCTTAAAACTTGTCTGATATTTTTTTCCATAGTAAAACATAACTTTTCCTAATGAAAAACACTTAGGCTGTATTTCTCGAACAAAGATTAAAGTAAAAGTATACTTAAAATACTTCATGAAATTATTCAAAAGCTTTGGTTGTTTCGTTGAAATATATGTAATAACGTCAAACGAAGCAATTTTGAACAACTTTATGATAACAAAGTATTTTGACTATAGGTATGTACTTACTATTACTGATCCTTTTGTTGAAACAACCTAGCCTTAATAAATTGAGTTAGGAGATTCGTAAAATTGACCGAGCAGATAAGCGCGAAACTTAAATAAGTAAATAAATGGAAACATTGTAATGAAAAATTTCAAAGTTGTAACTGAATGATTTATATGTAGATGTATGATTTATGGCTATTTATTTACACAATACAGTTATGTTTGTTCTTGCTACAAAAATAATAATGATCTAAAGCGCTAATAGACAATCACTGTATATGAACATACGTAGCAAAAACTTAATCTTCGTCTGACTTCAACGATTGGCAAAGATCGTTAACCTTATATGCATATTGGTAAAAAATAAAGCAAAAACAGTTCTTGACAAAGTATTTGTACCTATTCAACTTTTAATTATTATTAAACATATTACTATTTAAGATTTAAGTTGAAACATGATCAAGTAAAATATTTCGTATTAAAAGAAAAAATCGAAAAAATATAGCGAGTGAACCCTAATTTTTCAACACTAATTATTTATTGATCAACAATGTGAAAGAAATGTTTTTCATGTAGTATTGTAATGGTAGATGGGCACGTAGAATTCTGCGGTGGAAATCTTCTTCAGCCCCTTTCACTCCACTGCTGGATAAAGGCCTCTTCCTGAGTTTTCCACTTCTCTCTATCCTGGGCGCTCTGTTTCCACCCATGTCCCACCAGTTCGACAATGTCGTCAGTCCATCTCCTCTGTAGTCTCCCTACACCTCTTCTATTATGGTAGGGTCTCCAATTCAGAATTTTGGGGGTCCATCTATCATCTTTCTGTCTTGCCACATGACCTGCCCATTGCCACTTCAGCCTTCCCACTCTTTCTGCAATGTCGGTGACCTTTGACCGGCGGTGGATATCACAGAACGTTTTATCCTATAGAACCCTGCGATAGTTACTTTATGGAACTTCAATCAAATATTTTATTTGTAATGTAATTCTACAATGTGACTGATGTCTGTAAACCCTTATTAGTATTTCTAATGATTTTTTGTGTGTACATAAAAAAATTTTGTGATTCAGTACATAAAAAATAACAATAATTGCTACATTATTTAAACAAATAAGGAATTTAGGTATCTATCTATGTTAAATTAAAACCTCATTTAAATATAGTTAAGAACAAAAGCCCAAATTTGTATTCAATATCTAAATATGTAATTATTAAAGGGCAGAGATCAAAAAGATCTAATTTATTTTTACGCAGATAAAAAATAATTGGTACTAATTCATCAATATGTTGATTACCTTGAATCTAGAGTACCTAGATAACGCAAAACATAATCGATAAAATACATATATTAATATAGGCACATTTAATATATTTTCGACTTATTAATCTAAGTATATCACAGAACAAGGCATCAAAACTGGATCTCATTTTGATAAAATACTCTTAATCTCAACATGAAAACAAAAATCATTGAAAAAAAAAAATTATTCTATCCTATTGTATCAAATTAAACGAATAAACAATCAAGTATCAGATTTCAACATATTTTAGGCTGTAAGTAGGTTTAAATGTTTTTTTCTGACACATTTAAATAAATCAGGAAGTAATTTTCATTTGATTTACGGAAGCTTTAAAGCACTACCCATGCAGTAAAATGAAGGACAGAAGCTCGAGGCAGATGAATCAATCTAAAGGGCATTTTGAACTTTCTCGTTTTTGTTAAGGCTCGTTACGATTATAATGTTGGCCTTCGTGGCTCAGTTGGCTAGGTACCTACCTGACTGCTAATCCAAAGGTCCCGAGTTCGATGCCCTGTGGAGACATGTTTTTTTTTCAATCTGGATCTGTGTCTGATAAATACATATCTTAAGTCTAGAAAATGGCAACTTGTTATTGGATGCGTGTTAAAATTGACATAGTACTTTTATTTGCTCGAGAAGTAACAAATAAATAAATAAAAAATGCAATATTAGACTACTTGTTTGTTCATGACACGAAATTTAATGGACTGGGCTAAAAACTTTTTGTTAGATCTCTATGCATAAATTGGATAATCATTTTATAGAATTGCAGAAAAAACTTCCCAATCACAAAATTCTCACAAATCACAAATTTAAATCACAAAAAAAATCCTCTAAAAATGTACGATGAAATCGTCTTTAGAGTTTTATCACTGTATCGCGTTGGAGTGCCTTTACAAATAACTTGTATCCATTCCTTCAATCCTGTAATAATTTGACTGTAGCGGCGTATTGAAAAGTGCATACCAGTGCCCCGTTCCATCATTATACTTTTCAACTTTTCGCTTTGCGATTTGAGAATTTCGCAAAGTGCAAAGCGTTCGCGTTCCACGAAAAAAAAATGGTCACTTTGCGGCGTCGCCAAACATTTGCAAAGTCTTTTCAATATTGACGCTAGCGACACCTACTGATAACTTAGTAGTACCGAGTGTTTCGCGCGTAGCGTAAACGATCATTTGACACCGTTCGTTCTTGTCTGTTCTGTGATTTCGTTGTTGTTATAAAATGAGCCGGAAAGACAATATTAAGAAAAAAATAGCCGTGTTGGAGATAATTAAAGAAAAGAAAGAAGTTATTTTTGGAGCATTTAGTGACACTATCACAAATACTGTTGAGGAGACAATCCTTTGCTTCTTTCAGTGCTGTTCTGTACCTTAAAATATAGATAAGTAGTAAAATAATCATATAAACTTAAAAAGCGGACAAAATAATCACATAAACATAGTTTAAATTACCTAAAAAAATAATAATAAATCGTGTACTTACTCAAGACATATTCACACTGAGTGCTACTTATTCGAAAATATTCGAGGAACTGCGTGAGTAAAATGTTTTCGAAATTTACCCTTTCTCTAAAATTTCTTACAACCCCATCTACCTCATCCCTTTCTAACAATAATCTATGCAACATTTTATAACAAATTTACTTAAAAATTTTAAACAAACAACTTCTACTTTCACAACTCGACGAATGGCAAATTTGAAATGTCAAAATATTCTTTTCAATTCATTCGCAAAATTTGCAAAGTTTTTTATGAAAAGTAGCGATGGTGGAACAAAACGGCTTATTTGCTTTGAAATAGGCGTCTACTTTTCGCTTTGCACATTGCAACTTTTACTTTGCGAAAAAATGTAATGGTGGAACGAAAACATGCCGACGAATTGCAAAGTGCAAAGCGCAAAGTTGAAAAGTACGATGGTGGAACGGGGCACAGATGATTATTTTTATGTACCCTTATAGATTTATCCTATGAATATGTATTTTTAGTCCCGTGATCGTGACAGGATTGGCGCCTTTGAAATGTGGTGTTGGCGTCGCATGCTGAGGATTCCGTGGGCTGCAAGAAGAACTCGGTCCTTAAAGAGCTCAAAATAAAAGAAAGATTGTCTACAGTATGCAGCCGCCGGGTATTGAGCTTCTTTGGTCACATCGCCAGGAGAGAGCCAGGTCACTTGGAAAAAAGTATTATCACAGGAAGTGTACCAGGCAAAAGAACTAGAGGCAGATCTCCTGCGCGATGGTGTGACCAAATTAAGGAGATGACTGGGAACGAACTTTATTCGGCGGTGCGAGCTGCGGAGGGCAGAGAGGACTGGAGGCGACTAGTTCTGTCCATTAGCGGCCCCATAGATCACGACACTCAGCATTGAGGAAACGAAGAAGAAGAGAAGAGAAATGTATTCTTTACATACCGCTTAAAAATCCGTGAAGTTTTTTTCCTGTATGAATCCAAAAAGACATTTTCAAAACAAGAGAAGGATTTCAAAAGTGTTTTAATAATTCATATATTACTTCTATTATTATTTAAGAATGTATTGTATATTCATTGGAGAATTTTTCGTCTAGCTGAACCCACTCATATAACTATCACTCAATTTCCTCGCGTATTTGATACATATTTTCTAATAACCTTGATAATTTTGTTGACATAAGTAATAATATATATAAAAGTGGACATAGTGTCATTAATTTTAACCGGTTTAAATATTCGCTTCTCCATCCTGCAAATAAATCGTATAGACAATAATACATACTATAAAAAAAGAATGCGTCGAGTCCCTGTAGCCCAAGTCCTACATACTTGACTTGTGTGTATTTATTAACATTTAACTTCAAGATCATTTCCCCTCACATATTTGAATGGCCATTGGCATTACACTCCATACGTATGGCTTTGCTTCTTAATATTTACGCCTTCATAGAACGGTAATGTGCAGGCAATGAACTGTGATTTTCAACCTTATAATTAAATAAGATTCGAGTATTATTAATGATGATTGGATATTTGATTGATGTATTTTTGGGAAGTGGCTTTTTATCTAAATAGGTTTGATGTTTAAAAAATATCTTCTACTGCATTAACAAATTGATAGGTCATTAGAATTTTGTCCTAAGTTCGATTCTTTCGATTCTAAACTATTTCTGACGCAGTTTCTGGTGATGATGATTTCATTAAAAATATAATTTTTGAAAACCTATTAGAGTAATTCTATAAGAAGACCATAATTTTTTCGAAAGATTTTTTTATGCAGTTTAAATTAAAAATATTTTTTATATATTTTTTTGAGATAAAATACTCATTGTGAAATAACCATTGCATTTTATAATTATTTTGGCACAAAAGTTTTTTATCTTGTTAAGTCAATAGGTATTATTTATATCTAAAAGTGCACGTTTTAGAAAAAATTCAATCAGCATTGTTTAAATATTGTGCATAATAAATTTTGAAGTTTTTTTTTCAAAATATGTATATGCATTCAGCTTTCAAAATACGATATATCTTTTTGTATTTTACCTAACAATATTAAAATGCTAATATTATATATGGAAAATTTTATTATATGTTTACTCTTAATAAAGATTTTCCTTAACAAAATGACCGTGAAAATGTGATTTACTGACACTAGTCTCTAAATGATTTTTAATTGTATTTTGTAACCTTAGTATCTCCAGTAAACAATTAACATCTAATTTATTTCAATGATATTATTCTTATTCTAATTCATTTTGAATAATGGACAAGTATTATATTTGTATATATTTAGCAAAAGAACACACACATATATAAAATAATAATTATAAATTAATTTGATTAATTTTAATGATCATTTAAAACAGATGTGTTGAACTTGACAATGTCCCCAATAAGATATCCAAAAAGGCAAAACAACTTATATACAAATGAATGTATCAGTGAAATGTATAGAAGTATCCTCGTTTATTGACAGTCGTGATATAATCAAAGATTCAATGAAATTCGTTCAATGAAATGTAGAATCATTGGTGTATCATCACTATCTTAAAATAAACGTTTTAAAGATTTCCTTGCTTTCATAAATGATATAAAGATAATCCAACTGACTATTTGTTCAAGAGAATTTATTTCTCTTAAGATATCGAAGTTTTTTGCCAAGATCCACGATATTTTCTATGGCCCCTGTTCTACATTTTTATGGTTTTTCAACTTTGAAGTCAAAAAACGCCAAGTATATATGTTATGGATTAAGTCAGGATTCGGAGTAGAATATTTAGTGGGTCTGTGGTTCAAAATATTAGGCCTACAAAACTTTTAGTGCCAGTCAGGGGTTATCAACTTATGAATTTTAATTTTGTTTTTCCGTATATGTCAAAAACATAATATAGATATATGTAATAAATTATTTGTATTCAATTTATTACGTAAATAAAATTCTAAAATTAGTTTTGCTAAAAGTTAAAACGCCGGGTCAACATTACATACGTATATTGAGACTAATGCATAGTATAAAAAATTAATTCAATTTGCTGAATCAAGTTTATTTTTTTGAAAATTATCTTCTTCTTCTTCTTGTGTCATATCAGGTCTCCCTGACGATGACGACCACCGTAGAGAAAGCCTCCCTATCCTGTGCAGTGCGAAACTGCTCCTCCACAGTTCTTATACCGGTCCATTCGCGGATGTTTCGCAACCAGGAAAGCTGCCTTCTTCCGACCCCTTTACGACCCTCAATATTCCCCTTCATGACTTGCTGAAAGATGGCATACTTTTCACCTCTCAGAATACGGCCGAAGTACAACACTTTACATTGTTGAATAATTCTCTTTTGGTGTTGGCTCTACGTAGTACTTCAGTGTTACTGATATAAATTTTAATAAATAATACCTAATAATAAAGTTTTTTACTATTCCATTTATTTTAATGCTTATATCAGTGTTTTATTTAATTAGTAGTTACCAAAGGTATTGTGCAGTATTAAAACTAATTTCTTTGTTTTATTTGTAGGTATGTACATAATATATATTTTTTCATGAAACGGATCCCTCCTGGGTAAAGGCCTCCTCCTTCCATCCTTTCTATTTAATTATATATTTGCCCTTTTCTTTCCAGTCCATTCCCCCCGTTGTTATTATATCATCGATCCACCTTTTGTACGGCCTGCCAACATTCCTTTTCCCTTTAGGTCCCGTCCATACTGTGGTTTGTAAGTTCCATCTACATATCTGTGAAACGCGATATGTGACCAGCCCATTGCCACTACAATTTTAAAGCTTGTTTTAGCTCATCTGTTAATTTTGTGTGTTTCCTAATAGTTTCACTATTAATTTAATGTATTTTCTGCAGCTTTAACATGCTTTTTTTATTGCTCTTTGACATGATCTTATAGCTGTTTTTGTCTTGTTTGTAAAAGTCCAAGTTTGGCATACATATATAGCAAACGTAACATGAAGTTTATGTATTTTTGTTGATATTGACTGTCTTTAATGCTTTCCATATTGCACTGTGGTTTATACTATCGAAAGCTTTGCTGTCGTCAATAAATGCTATATTTAATATTTTATTAAAGGAATGTATATGGTCTGTCGTTGAAAAGCCTTAACGAAAACCAGCTTGTCCTCTCCTTGTTATCTCCTCTGCTAGGGATCGAGGTCAGGACGCCCGCATAGAAGTCAAACGGTTTTCCAACTGTGCCATGGCGGTCGGCAATATTATTTATACTTGCGATAAAGCGCCATCTTTGCACTGATAACATAACTCAAAATTCCACTCTCTAGTATATACATAAATATATGTATGTGTCACCATAATGGTTGCAACACCTTCTTCGTTGATCCTTAAGTACGTTAGAATCCCATGTTATAATTCTAGAATATAATCCTCTTGGTACTATTCATTGTATGTTTCAGGTGTGATCACCCGATCAGGTGTGATTTACAATCACCCTTAAATATTCTCTGGATTTACAAAAATATTATTTTGATCAAAAATCGTCCATTATTAATACAAAGTAACAATTATTCCATCTAGATAATATTTTCGTAATAAAATTGAAACATATATACCCAACGCGGAATGCATTAGTTACAAATTCATAATGCATTATTTAGTGTGTTTCACCTACCTTATTTACCTGTATATTTTATTTTGAAATCATATAGACTATATTAAAACAAATATTTCACACTGGCAATAAACCAATAATGACTTCATACTATTTTACTATTTAGTATGTATACATTATATATTGATGGTATCAAATATCCTTTTAGAAAATATTTTAATGCACATATTGAGAGCTATTCTAAATCAATTGTATTGAAATGGATCCAATTACAATAATTGTATTGTTTGCCAAATCAATTGTCATATCATAGTACACATTTTGGTTATTCTGAACATACTATTGTATTGTCTATGATTAAAAACAATTGTAACTATTCTAAGATTATTCTGTTATAATTCAATACCCGTTTTATTCACTAAAACTGATCATATTTTGCTTTAAACATCACCTCTAAAATAATGAAAATCAATAACATTATATTTACATATATATGACAAGGTTTTCCGAACAACATAAGTACGCATATTTAAATGGAAAAGTGTACGGTTAGTTACATAGGTTATAAATGCGTAGGTACCTACATCTTCTTCTTCAGCCTATTTCCGTCCACTCCTGAACGAAGGCCTCCTCCATTTGACTCCACGTCGTCCTGTCCTGTGCAGTTTGCATCCAGGATGTGCCAGCATATCTTGTTATATCGTCCCTCCACCGCAGCTGCGGCCGCCCCACACCTCTCTTTGTCATACGAGGTCTCCAAGTCAGCACTCTCTTTGTCCACTTCTGGCTACGTGTCCCGCCCATTTCCATTTCAGAGTCGCCACACGGTGGATTATATCTGTAACTTTTGTTCTTTCTCTCACCGTTTCGTTTCTTACCTTGTCTCTTAGTGACAGACCCAGCATGGATCTTTCCATAGCTCTTTGGGTGACTCGCAGTTTCTCGGCACTCAGTTTAGAGAGAGTTACTGTTTCTAGGACATATGTAGCAACCGGCAGCACACACGCTTCATATACTTTCCTTTTCAGGTTTATGGGTGATTTCCGATTTTTCAATATATATCCCATTTTTCCAAAGGCAGCCCAACTTAGTACAATCCTTCTTTTGATTTCAGCCGTCTGGTTTTCTTTATCTAGTCTAATGCTGTGACCCAGGTATATATAATTTTGAACATTTTCTATGTTGCTGCCTTCAACCCTAATCTGAAAGTCGTTTGTGCCCATTACTTTTGTTTTTGCCAGGTTCATACATAGTCGTCACAATATCGTCAGCAAATCTTAGATGGCTTAGTTTTTTCCCATCAATGCGGACACCTTTGTTTTCCCAGTTTAGCTTTTTAAAGACGTATTCCAATGCCAATGTGAACAGTTTTGGGGATATGGTATCACCCTGTCGGATTCCTATTTTAACTAATCGACAAACCCTAAGCATAGTGGGACATTATACTCAGTACACTTCTCTGGATATAATGTTAGAAGTAAATGATATATGTATGTATATTATGATTATAATATGATAATATATGATGACGAAGTTGGAATATTATATAGAAGAACCAGGAACTCGGTACCTACAGGGCTTACGACCTGTCATCGGTTGGTTCACGTGATCACTTTATGCGCTTGCGCAACGTTCGCCAATTATGCCTTCTTATTGATTTTCCATATCAATGCAAATTTTGAAAGTTCTATACATTTGAAACTTCATGTATATTGAGATGTTGAAAAGTTTGGAAAAATAATATCATTTGACCCCCGACAGGGGAAAAATCCAATGTTTGCGTATATGCAATTATAAAAAAAATATTCGACTGAATAATATATTTTCACATAAAATGATCAAATATAGGTAATATTATTTGTAGCATATTATGAGAGATAGATTATGGATATGGTATGTATCAGCAAACGTATAGTGTGAATATGGTCAATAGTGCTGTAGCCTTTCCGGAATCCTGCTTGTTCCACTGGTTGGTATAGGTCGAATTTGCTCGTCAGTCGTTTTGTTATTATTTTTGTTAATAGTTTGTACAAAACACTGAGCAAAGGAAGTTTGTACAAAACACTGAGCTTAGGTTATAAATATATATTTTAATTTATTTGAAAACATTATATTTGGATGTGACAAGGTTTTCTTACTAACATAAGTACGCATATTTAAAAGGAAAAAATGTAGTTACATATCTATATTATAAGTCTTCTCCCTGTAAATTAAGGTTATAAATATATTTTGTTTTAAAACATATTTTTTTTTATTTCAATCATCAAATATTGAGTATCAAAATTCAATACTAATACGTGTAAAAAATCCAAAATTTCGGCGACACAAAATGTGATGATGCATCCGAACAACAAGGTATTATTTAGGTAAATTTAGGTATTATATCTTTAAATAATAATTAGAAATATTCCGTTAGTTTGCTCTAAATATTCAATTAAAGCCAAAGCTGCATATTTTTATGCCATTTTAATTGAAAATCTAAATATTTATTCGAACAAAACATCAAACTGTTATGCAAACAACACGTTTTGACCGCTTGTTATGATTTCAATAACCTTTTCAATAGACCAATCCAATGAATGAACTGTTCAGAATAATCACCGTTCTATATTGACGATTGCTACCATTTTGAATTGTGATAATGTCAAAAGTCTATCGGTATTATTTATCGTTTCAGAATTACCAACAATCTTAACGCCATTATTGACATTTGTTGTATTTTTTTATATACAAAACGTCAAATAATTGTTGCAATCACAACCCGTCCCGCACCTACATATCCATTGAAATAGAGTCTTATAAACGCATAATATGAATGATCCTCGAACTTAAAACTCGTACACATCACTTTCCTTAACCCGCTCCGTCACACGCATCTCGCTATAAAATGTTAGAAACAATAGGTACATAACGGCGCGTGTGATTATCACTAAGTACGTGATTATTGTGTGCTTCAAGCTTTAATCATTTTGGAATGGAGAAGAAGCAATTGAAATAAAGACAAGTAAGTGAGTGTTTCCATAATTTTTTTCCCTTCTGCCGTTAACAGTGTTGCAACATAATATATTTTTAAATTCAATCAAACCTGAAATACAGTACATTTAAAATTGATAATCATTACCGCGATATCAGATATCTTCTTTCTATTCGTAGGTATTACCGTAGACTTTTCGTCCATGTTTCGTCCACGTAGGACGAAACATGGACGAAATGTGGAAACTTGAGTGTTGCCATATCCCACTCGTTTTGTATTGAAATTAAATAAATAAAACAAAATCAAAGACTGCGTAGCGAGAAATTTTCATAATTTTTATAATTTTTCGATAGATTAAATCGAATGATGTCCAAGCAGCAAGAAATTGTCAGTTTTATTGTGTTTATATAATTAAATATAGAAAAAAATATATTGTAATGCGTAGAAACAAAATGTCAAACTTTTTTAGAAAAAAAAATGTTTTTTTTATTTTTGACGCAGATCGCTCAGGAGCCGTAGTTTGTCCAGGGCTGGTCTATATCATGCACCTTGCAATTCATTTTTTTTTATCCTAAAGTTAAAGATAAGGTTTTTGGTAAACAATTTACAAACTCAGAAGTGGTAGCGAATGGGTCCAAAGAGGCCACTGAAAAATCCATACGACTGGGCCAACTACGTTTAAGAATGGTTTCAAAAAATTTAAAAGCATTAATTATTATATGTGGTATTATTATTGAGAGTCCAGAAATTTTTGGGAGTATGGCTTGACGCCTGGCGTTGACGATCACCTGAGAGAAAGTCTTTTGATCTTGCGTAGTGCAAAACAGCTTCTCCACATTCTCCAAACCGTACCACTTATACAAATATTTGGAGTGGGTCAATAGATGATCATTTTGACTGATACTAATCAGCGTCAAAAATTTTGATAATAAAACTTAAAACTGTTCGTTTTTTTTACCTAAAACATGTTTTTGATATTGATCTTTTGACTATCATCACCCCGAACAATCTTGCGCCCAACCTTATGAGTCACGCCGCATCTGTGATGTGCTCTAACGCTCACCCCGACTTCCATCAATCTTTTTCTCCACTATAAGACGTACAAAGGTAGATCTAACACCAAGGAATATGTGGCCGAAGTATGTAACTTTGCTACTCTTGACAGTGTCGCAATAAACATTCTTCGATATTTACACCTTCGAAACAAATAAACATATAATTTTTGTGTCAAGACATTTCTTCACCAATAAAGTATAACAAGATTGTTATTGTAAAGTAGGTATAAGTTAGTATAATATACAGACACGGGTTGGTCAAAATATATTTTATATAGGTATATATTTTCAATGTCGTGTAAAAGTCTTAATAGCGTCAATTCCTCGCGCCACTCGTTATTAAATTTGACTCGGGGTTTATTATTATTAGTGACCTTAACACGATTTTATAACCAGTATCGTTAATATTTTAAGGCCTAAATTATGTAAGACGCCATATAACATTTTCATTTTAGGTAGGTACATTCAAACATACTTGCCAATATATTATATACCAACTAATATGTAATATCATTCCTAACATTAACACCGTTACACATAGAAAGAATGAGTGATACCGCCTGACAAAAAAAATATAGACGGCTGATAAAAAGGAACCAAAAGTAGAGGTCGTTCAATTTGGTACGATCACATAAATAGAATTTGCAAAGATGGAGACGTTAGAAGTAAGAATAACAGAAGAGTGTGTATGAGAAGATACATGGACGTGAACGAAGCGAGATATGTATGTCAAGAGAGAGGGGGTCTGACTTTCGATTCTCTCCGCCTACCCCAAATAGGGAAAGGGCGTGATTATATAGTATGGCCATATCATAATTATATCGATAATATGGGTTATCATCGGGAGGTTTTCGATTTCACCGTTTGACCGTACTTGCCCCCCCTGGTTTTTTAAACATTAGTTTTCATATTTTTGTCGATGCATCACTCCATCCCTTACATATCTATATATTTTAATTGGTCAGTGGTTCATATTTTTTAAACTCAAACCACTTCAGTATATTCACTTTCATTCAGGGGAGCAAGTCCGCTCAAACGGTGGAATCAAAACCTTAATGATAACCCATATCATGGATATAATTATCATATGGAGTTCTATAATATCTTAAGATAACTCTATAAGATATTTATATCCACTATATGGGTTATCATGAGGGTTTTGATTCCACCATTTAACCGGACTTGCCTCCCTGTTTTTAATATCCTTACTTATGTTGCATTCTCTCATTGTGTCCACATTATTTAATATTAATATTAATTCTTTTCTAACAGGTTTCTTATATATCGTCCAATATATTATAAACCATCAGTGAAATCTAATAAAACATATTTTATGGTGTACCTACGTGCGTAAGTCAAAAAGATTGTAAATACAATATAATAAAGTGTAAATATAATATAATAAAGTGTAAATATAATATAATAAAGTGTTTTGTTTATTGATCATGGATTATGTATGTTACAGTAACCTAGATTCTGACGAGTTGTTGCAGTATTTTATAATAAAAAAAATATTGCATAACATATGCAGCGTCATGATGCAAATATGCATTTAACAATAAGGAAAGTATGCAGTGAGAGATTCATTAATCATAATAAAATTAGTCTTCGATATTAGATATCTTTGTACATAATAGAGTTTCTCAGCATGTGGGATAAAATATATATATTTTTTTTTTATAATTTTACTAACGAGACTTTAGTTCAGAAAGAATGAGCTAGCTAGTTTGGAAAACGCACTTATCATGTTACCAATGTCAGATGGTTTATAGTTTGGTACTTATCCTTCAACTATACATACTATCGCTATCGACAGTTGGATCTCATGTGTTACATGGAATTAGTATTATCGACCTATCAGTGATGCAAAAATAACTTACGCAATACATTACATACTTAATGAGATAAATAAATTTTACTGTTGATTATATTTCAGTTAATCCCGGTGTAACCTGTGGTTAAATGTAGTTATTATTTCTTCTTGTTTAAGTGAGTGGACTAGAGTCAAGATTATATTACAACATTTTGAAACGAAAGTAAATGTTTCCATTGACGGATCAGTGACAGAGCGGCTAGTGCGCTGTATTAGTAATCTTCTAAACGAGGGTTCGAATCCTGCTTCGACCAATTTTTTACACTTATAGGTAGCACAAAAATTTATGATGGTGTTATATTTAACTATTATACTCAGAACATAATGTACTAACTTTACTAATAGGCGTATGAATACGCTATTGATTTTCAAAAGAAAAAAATCGGACTCCTCTGTGATGAAGGAACGTAAAGAATCAGACGCAACCATGAGCTAGAGAGCCTATTCGAGGAACCAAATATTGTCCAAACAATAAAAATGGATGGAGACTTGTATCGTATGGACGTTTACCAGACTCCTAAAATAATCCTCACAACACATCCAGAGGTAAAGAGAAGTGTGGAAATGCCTAGACTATGATGGATGGAAGGAGTCGAGAGGGACCTTCAGATATAGCCGTTGTGAGTATCCGTAGTGCAATGGAGACTATCTTGAGGAGGCCAAGGCCCGTCCTGGGGGACAACTCATGACACATTCTTATAACGTTCTTATCTTGTCAATTTTTTTTTAAATCAGAACCTGATCATTCTGAACCTGATCAAGAACCTGATTTTCGAGCGAATAATATACGACCAAATTTATTATCAAATCAAGCCCCTGCTAAGCGAAAACCAACATGGTTTCTTACGCAATAGATCTGTAACATCCAATCTAATTTCCTTCACTCATCGAATACTCACTAACACACACAACAGACAACAAACAGATACTATATATGTACACTGACTATTCTAAGGCCTTCGACAGAGTTAATCACAACATCCTCCTTAACAAACTATACAGTTTGGGCATACACGGTGATCTTCACCGCTGGTTTAGATCCTATATAACAAATCGCCACCAATCAGTTGTTGTCGGCGGACACAAATCAAACTTTCTAGCCGTTCCCTCAGGTGTACCGCAAGGATCCCACCTTGGACCACTTCTTTTCAATATATATATCTTTGACATCGGTAACTGCTTATTACACACACAATACGAATTATTCGCAGACGATATGAAAATATCTTCTATAATCAGGAATCACAACGACTGCCTCAATATGCAAGCTGATCTTGACAGACTTACGGACTACTGCCTGACAAACAAATTGACTATTAATGCAGACAAATGTTACAAACTAACCTTTACCCGCAAACAATCACCCATAACTTTTTCCTATAACATTAATAAAGTTTCCATAACACCTTGCGACACTGTAAGAGACCTCGGTATAATCATGGATGGGAGCCTTACACTCAGCAACCATATAGATAAAATGATAGACAAGGCTTATAGAACTCTTGGATTCATATTCAGAACCTGCAAATCTTTCAAGAACATAAATACATTAAAATCTATATATTATACCATGGTTCGACCAATACTCGAATACGCATCCCCAATCTGGTCCCCAAGTTACACAACATACAAACAACGCATTGAAAGAATACAAAGATTGTTCATTAAATACTTAAACCGTAAAGCATACCTTGAGTTCCCCAGCTACGACTGCGCGAGAACCCATTATAAAATTGACAGTCTCGAGAATAGACGCACAGTAAATGATATGATGCTTCTGTACAACATTATAAATAATAATATCGACTGCCCCTCAATACTCAATACCATTTCATTTAATATTCCTACTCGCAGAACTAGACATACACATTTATTCCACCTTCCAATTCACCGCCCCAATTACGCACAAAACATGACTATTCATAGAATGTGCGATACATACAATAACAGATTTCAAGAGTTTGACATCTTCCACCTCAGCTCCACAACATTCAAATACTCTATACAAAAGAAGATCAATAACCGCTTATTATAGGAAACCTTGACGGCATTAATTCTCTTTTTTCCTTTTAGTTCAATATTATGTTTTAAATCATTGTTAACTTGAAATGTTGCTCTTACCTACATACCAACCTATGATCATATTTTTTTTTGATTTTTTGCAAACTTGTATTATTTTATATCAATTATAACGACAAAATGTAATAGGCCTTAATACTTGATGTTACTATTGTATTGTATTATGTCTTAACGCTGATTTTTGTCCAACTTTAACATAAATAAATAAATAAATAATTTAATATTAGTCTAAATCTACATTGAATCATAAAAAAATGTTAAGGTGAAAGTCTTGTGTGGTTTTTGTAGTTAATTTCTGTATTTATTTATTTTTTTATTCACTGGTAGACAGACATTACAATAATTATTAAATCTGCAATGCCCCACTAGGTAAATAAACCTGTGCCTGGGCCAATGCATCTCGAAACAGTGACACTGTATTAGTTGATGCCAACACCATTCGTACATAAAAAAGTATATATAAGTATAAATTAATATATTTAATCAATTTATTTTATCCATAAAGATTTCTGAATTCTGAATCTGATCTTAAACTTAGCTTAATCAACTTCATGAGTAGCCCTGCTGGGCTATGGAGTCACTGATGATGATAAAAGGCATATTTATTTACTAGAAAAAAGTGATTTATTTGCTATAGAAAATTATTATTTCTGTTTTACTTTTTAATTATTTACCATTTATTTCTGTTGGCTATTCAGAAAGCTTAACTAAAGTTTCAATTTAATGAGACACCGTAGATATTGATTCATTATTAGTCAATCTCATCGCTGTAATTATGCGTCTAGAAATTTCTTGTCTTCATTGGAGCAAACCAAAAATGTATCGGTTGTCACGTTTATAAATTTATCGGTTGTCACGTTTATAAATGTATCAGTTGTCATGTTTATAAATTTTCTTCTTTTTTTTTAAAATTAATGAATATGTTCTTGTTATAAACAAGTACATAAACATCTTCCTACATTCCCTAAAATAAGCATAAATGCTTGTATCAGTTGTGGTGTTTATAAATGTATCGGTTGTCATGTTTATAAATGTATTGGTTGTCATGTTTATAAATGTATTCGTTGTCATGTTTATAAATGGATCGGTTGTCATGTTTAATTTATTTTATATTTGAATTTATCAGAATCCAGATTCTCAGCCATATTAGTACCCAATTCCTTACATGTCTTTCGAAAACATGAACTTTAGGTACTACACATCCGGTATGATAGTTGTGTATACCTAATCCTTTATTTTTATTTGTATTTTAACACCATTTATATTGCTATGCTATGTATATAATTACTTACTTTGGTACCTGCATCGAAATACCTACATTGTCATAATTGTATTCTTAATGTCAATTTTTTTTAACAAGAAAATAACAAGGTATGTATAGATTCTATAGCAGTTTCTACCAATTAGAACCTACTTGTGATTTTATAATCGCTAATACAGCTTACCACAAAGAACCAACAGTGTTTTCACGATTCCATCTTTTTGTCTCGCCCACTCATTTTTTTTATAATAGGTAATAACACTCGTTTCCCTTGATGAGATTGTTGGGTGAATCAATGCTGAATTAAATGTACTTTACACGTAGGTTAAACCTATTTTGATTGAATATTGCCTCTTAAGTTATTTTTAATGCATATATCGATACAAAACTTTCGGTGACCTTAGAAAAAATAATAGTTCGGTATGTTCATCTCCCACTATCACTTATTCTACTATAAGGGAATGATCAAGGCAAGACACAAATAAAACAAACGTACAAAAGAAGAGCCCATATAATAATCTTATTTATGGGTATTACAGCAAAAAATCCGATTAAAGCAAATTGTGCCTATATAGATAAACAATTGGTTTACAAAAATTAATATATATGTATACTCTCGCCTACAACTCCTGAAGTTATCCACCTTAATCTCAGCTTAGGGTAACAAATCAGAAGAACCTTCGTTTATTTTTCATCCGAGCGACGATCAATTTGAGCGGTGACTAGCCTAACGCCATTTCAATGATAAAACCTATTCAATCCATGTCACTAACAAATATTTATTTTATTATTTCATTTGATCATCATCATCACCAATGGCGCTACAGCGCATTATGGCTTTCTCTCCACAAGAATATTCCGCCATTCCACCCGGTCCATCGCCAGCACCTTCCAATTAGGTACACTGATTGCATTCAGGTCCCTTTCTACATCATCCATCCACCTTAATTTGGGTTTTCCTACGTTTCACATCCGATCTGGTCGTGTGTTGAGAATCTTCTTTGGGACTCGTTTATCCTCCGTGCGCTGGAGAAGTCCCAACAATCTAAGGCGATATTTTTTTATATACTTTACTATGTTAGTCTCATTTTACATTTCTGGCTCATGGTTGTATCTAATCCTCCATGTAATATTTTCACAGATAGGCGCAAAGATTTTTCTTTACACCTTCCTTTCAAAGACCAGAAGTACATATTCGTCTCGCTTACTCAGGACTCAGTAGTCAGCTCCAAACACAAGTACTGATCTCAACACTCTCAACAGCATTTTATACAACAGTGACTTTGTGCTTCTTGTCAGCATACGAGTAGCACTTATTTCATATATATGATACTACCTACTTTCTTTGCGGGTCTTTAACTTAAACCTTGCCACTCCAGTAGGTGGCGATGCATATAGCATTGTCGTTTTCCATTTTTATATGGTTGAGCCTTAATTTGATTAATAAATATTATTAAACATATGACAAAGTACCGTATAAACTAATCAATTCTTTCAAAATGACAAATAAATGCCTTCGATAATTTACAAGGAAATATATAAATAATCGTATTTCATATCACGATTACTCGACATAAACACAAGGTCTTCTTTAGAACTATTAACAAATAAATAAATTTATCTTTCAATAATAATTATGGACCTTCATTACTAAGAATATATTCCGAAGATCCAAGGAGGGAATCACAATATTGAATATGTCCTCGTTATTGCATCGTCTTACAAAGGTTCTTCAGCAATAATTGTTCCATTTACCTAATCTAAAGTTAATTTATTACGTTAAAAGCTATTTCACTTGCAATTCTAAAAATATTAGAAGGTCTATCCATTGTGATGAAGCTCGTAGAAGTCGATAATGGTGCGGGCACTAAAAAGTACTTAACGCAGGAGGTATTCTACTGTTGGATAATAAGCAATTATTTTATATATTTAATTTTTAAATGCCATTTTTTAATAAGATTCACAATACGATTTAAAAATTACTATTATTTGAAGAATTCAAAAGGTTGAATGATTATTTCGAAATTATATTTCATAAAATAAATAAATAATAAACACTTACTTACACCCTGCCCAAGTAACCTAACCTAATAAATGTTTAAATAAATATTTTAGCAAATTGAAATTTGGTACAAATATATTTTTTGTTTTAACCACTGTGAATACTTGGTGTCTAACCGGTTTTCGGAGCTGACCGCTCCCTCCTCAGGACAGACTTGTACTAAATTATTATTAAAAAATGAACAAACGTGTGCGATATTATGTTGTGGGTGGTAACGCGGAAGACGAAGGGGAGGGGGAGGAGTAAGGATTCCCGTTATGGCGAGCTAGTGGAAACATATTGAGAAGCGGCGAATTATTCAAAATTGTTTGATTATTTATAATTTTATTATTATTTTTTTTTTTAATAAGGCACAGCCACCAATAGAGGCGGATTTGTGCTGTGCAATTTAGATCATAATATATTTACTGTTGAAAAGAAGAATAAAAACAGAATTACATTAGATCTCAGAGAAATAGGGGTTTACATTAAATGATTGCAACAGGGAAGCATATGTACAAGCAATTAAAGAATTTACAATAAAACATTAAATGCGTCAGTCACCTTCTAATGGTCGAGTGAAAGGCTTCCTACAATCAGCTATATCTTTATACCGATTTTATTATTTCTGTTCAGAGCAAATATATTTGTACCAAATTTCAATTTGCGAAAATATTTAAAATGTGCCACAAAGTTATAGCAACGTATGAAGAAAAAGTTTAAATAAATGTTTAAATTACATAATAATTACAACCATACAGGTATTTGTTTTTTTTTAAATATATATAAAATTGTTGCGCTAAAAATAATGTGCAAAACAAATATTAAAATAATTATCTAATAAGTTGATAAAAAAGTAGAACAATCTTTAAGTTTATATTCGTTATTAAAAACTTGTTTTCTTGTCATATATCACGTGTCACAATATTTTTTTTCTGTTTTTCTAATTTTAAATAACAATAATTTTATCTAAACCGATGTTGAGGATTTCCATAGTAGTAATAATAAAAAAAGTAGTTCAAGGAGGGAGTGAATGAGTCTGCTTAAAAAAAACGAAGTTTGCTTTGCAATAAAGGATCCAATTATCGAGCCTGCTAAAATTCTATTTATCTTCATTTTGACTACGTATTAATAAAAATCGACTCGTTTTGTGTTTTGCGACTATTTTTGAAGATATAATAAAACGGGTGGGTTGTGGCCAACACTAAACTCCTCACTAACAAGTCATTCTATAAAGTATTCAAATTTTGTATGGAAAATATTCAGCATTTTCATGAAATGAGTTGTTAAATTTTTTTTTTTGTTTTAATATTTTATTATGAAAACTTGATAATTTTTTAATGCCATTTTATGAAAGTGATGTGTCATTTTACTAATTTGTAAATAAAAATTTCATATGTTAAGTTTCCTGAGCTTGGAGTCACTTTTAATTATTTGACAGTCAAAAAAAATTGAGAATCACTGTTCAGATAACTTTCAAAATCTAATGGGGTCTAAGCGAGTGTTACATACACAAATTTACAAAATTTGAAAGGAATCGAATGAGCACTTTAATCTATAATCTATAAAGTAAAATAAACACGCCGTGCATAGCACACAGCACGCAGCACATAGCACACAGCACGCAGCACATAGCACACACACAGATACATTGTGATGAAACTTTCAGAATACAATTTCACCATGATACTATTTGATAATCTTTAATAAAAAAATAGCCTTCGAAATTGCGAAATCATAACTCCCCACTGTATCCCTTTGGGTTAGTGAGGAGTAAAAATATTAATATGCCCCTGTGAAAAGTATATGTTATATATTCTCGTTTTTCTTCTTATCTTCGGCCATCTCTCCACTGCTGAATGCTTTTCCACATATTTGTGTCTTACGCTTTTATATCCACTTTTCCCCGGCGATTGGGATTACGTTGTCTGCCCATCTTTTTTGTGGTCTACCGACATTTCTTTCATATCACAAGTTCACCATTTGAGGATTTTGGGTTTACATCTCTCAGAGCTGTCTCGCCACGTATCCTGCCCATTCTCAGACATTCGCTAAATTAAACATAAATGATTGTGCTATATGTAGGCGATCGAAATCAGTCGAGGCAGCTAGGATAGGGTTCAAACTTCACTATTCTGAATTCGTGCTAGGAACCGTTTTTAGACCCCTTTGCGCGGGTACCGCCCACCGCAATAGACGGTCAACTAATCGTATATAGGACTAATCACATCCCCAGTGTATTTATTAATAGTGTAATAGCAAGGCCCTCTGGATTGTTCGTCGTTCGTTTTCCTCTAGACAGGCCGCAAGGTAGGGGAAAAAAAATGGCCGACTTATCAGTCGTATGGAGTTTGACAGCTATCCATATTGGCGGATTGTTTTTTTTCTCATGTTCATAGAACATGTTTTATATACTTGAATGTGACAGATCAGATTTGAATAAAAACATTTTTTCATTTATAATGTTCATTATGACATAAAAAAATAAATTTTATAAATCTACATAGTACAAAAAATCATTTTACGAATTTTTCAAGGTCAATTTTGCAATCTTTAAATAATTCATATTGCATCATTGCATTATGAAAGTTATATTTATAAAAAAAATATTGAGAAAACCTTAGATTATATATGAGAAAACATAATATTTATTCAGAGTAATTGTATAAAAAGTTTATATCAAAGAATGACAACAAATTAGTATCTTGTTACACGAGCAAAATACAGAATAAATTGTCAATTTTATATAAATAATTATCAGGGAAATCGAGCTTCCTTCAATTGTTTTCAATATTATCATCCAGAATGAGCTAGGTACGTTCATTTATTTTAAATATAAAGAAATCTCGAGCACCTAAATAACCAATAATACCTACAATATATTATAACCTCCTCTTTTTTTCAATCGGTTAAAATTTATCTACTGTACCAACAGATATTCTGTACAAGAAATAGTATATATTCATCATAAGGTTGCAGAACAAAACAACGGTAATAACCATATTCAAATTATAATTGATATACTTATGTCTAGAGATGTGCCAATATAGAGTGAAATATAGAATGCCAATTTGGCTATCTTGGGTACAGGATCACATACGAGATGGACGTTCAAAGAGTGAAATAGATAATCTCATCCACCAAGCAAAACTTGCCTTAAACAATCAAAGATCTTCGAGTCCAGCAACTCCGGAAACAATTAGTAAATCTGTGTGGAGTATTTTGCTGTACCTGTATGGTTTTCACACATTATGCAAGGTGAGGTCCTCAGCAAAATCAATTAAACTAGTCACAATACAACATGTTGATCACCATATTGAAAAGGCATGCAAATTGGATGGTCATGCGTTGTGACATGAGCATCTCTTACACATCTTGTTGGAGGGAATAATTGAGGGATCGACTGACAGAAGGCGTTCCCGCTGGGAGTATATGGAACAGGTGTGCATCGCTGAAGACCAACAGAGTGAAGGAAGAGATTTACTGCCAAACAATCTCCAAGATGGAAACTGAACAAGTAGAGCTTATATTAAAAGATATTTTTTATCAGTCTTGATACAAAGAGTTATGAATTATTCTAGGTAAATTGAAACTAACTATTCATATTGCATTGTTAATATGTTCATTAATAATATTTGATACATTTATAATTCAATTATCGTTTACTAACTGTATAAAATTTTGAAAACAAATAAATATCTAGGCACATGACTAATTTCAGCAAAATACTAATAAAGTTAATATATTATAAATTATTATCAGGGATATTGAGCTTCCTTCAATTGTTTTGAATATGATTTATTATCTATAACGACCAACGTTCAGCTGTTTAAATATGAAAAATCTAGAACACCTATGTAAAGAACCAATTGTAATAATAAAATTATAAACTTAATTATGTAACTACAAATGATATTCCCTATTAGAAATTTATCTCCTAGAAATTTTAAATTGCATTTTCTAGTCTTTTAACATAATCTAGTCTTAAAAATTTTGCTTGTTTGATCATATAAAAATACTTGACATGATGCATAATATATAGGTACTCTATTAAAATGCACATTTGTAATTTTCTTCTACTAAAATTTTATTGACTAACTATTTTTGCTCTAGACGAGCATTCTCTTGAGTAGTGGACCACTCAGAATATGCTCGTCTAGAGCGAAACTAGTTATTCAATTAAATTTAGTTGAAGAAAATTATAAATCTGTATTTTATTGTAATATATTATAATCAAATTCCATCAAGTATTGTCGATAGAAAAAGTTAAAAAATATGTATACTCAATTACTTCCAAATACCCACCATCTCCTTAGGTCTTCTGTTTCACAAAAAAACTTTTCTTTGAAACCTCATATATTTACAAGGTTTATATTCAAAATACTGTTAGGGAAAAAAGGTTGTTTTAATATAAAAAAAACACAAAAGTATTTGTTTAAAATTTGTCAATAACATAGAAGCATTTTCTGTAAAACTACAAATATACTGCAGTTGTCTTTACTAATGGCACCAGTTATTGACTTTCTTTATTAAAAATAAACAAGATAATATCCGCCAGTTCTAATACATCTACCAGGAAGAACTGGCAAAGAAAACTGATGTCTGATATTGAATTTAAAAAATATGTATCCAGTTGAAACATTCATTCTTGTTTATCATACACTTCAATTTCATGTATCATTGTGTACGTATAGAAATATGAGTAAATAATTTCTTCAAATTCTATTGAGGAATTTAAAATACATGATACAGGAATAGGAAAAGGGATGGTGTATTGAGGCGAACTTGAAATTAGCGATACAATAAAAGAACAATATTCTTATTCCGAGCCACAGTGAACAAGGTGGAAATCATGTTGAGATATAAAAAAAATGCGCTTAAATTTTGCGAAATCATGACTCTCCCTTATTCCATAGTGTGGAGAGTAAAAATGTTCAAGAGATATATAGAATTCTTTATACGGGTTAATGACCCCGTTTTCCTGGGGTAGGTAGAGAGAAGCGAGCACCATACATTCATTGCCTCACACACATTCATTCGTCTGTTATTTAAACATATTAAGATTTATCCTTTCCTTTGAGAATTTTGTTTACATAGTCATTATACAGCTCTATGAAATATTCATTATTTTTGTTTAGACAGAAGGCACTACTAATAGTTTACATTTCAAATTTCCAGTTATGATTTAAACAGTCTGTTTATGTTATGCCCATTTTAAGATTGTATACATTCTTATCAACAATAAGTTTGAACAATCGATGTGTTTTTAGTTTTTGAAATAAATACATAGGTAGTTACTATTGTTGCAAATATTAAACATGTTCATAGCATCATGTGTTCTCCAAGCTAATTCAGAAATTAAATTCTACATTTGGTAACCCAAAAATTCATTATTGTAAATATTATGTTCATCAATCAAAACATTTTACATAACTAAAATACAGATTATTCCACACACATAAATTTTACATACATGGCCTTATTTATTTAGATTCAGATCCTTCATACATATGTATTATTTTGGAAAACACAAAAGTTATTGTTATCTATACAAACATTTCTCTTTCCAAATATATTCATTCACATTATTCTTCAATAGATTAGCATTTAAAAACAGCTTTATATTTCTTACTTTACTCAAGTTTTCAATTGAACAAATATATCAGAAGATCAAGATATCCTGTGCTGAACGAAAAGTCAGATACACCTTTACAAAGATGCTGAATATTCTAGATGGTGTATTGAAGAAATCAATACACCTTGAGGTCCAGGCTCCTAAGTTAAATTGTAAACGTTATCTCCAAGTGCTTGGCGATAACGAACAGCGTTTACAATTTGACTTAGGAGCCTTAATTAGATGTCTAGATTTACTGCATAACTCACTTCTTTGCTGAGGTGTATCAAACTAAATACAACTTTATACATGGATATCTTTCATTATATATAATTACTTTGTCATTGAAAAAATATTCAATTAATCATGCATACATTCACACATATAAATACCTTCTTTTATAAATTTTATCGAAACTGTAAGGAACCATTCAGTAGGTAGTCAATTATCAACGTACAAAAATACAGCAATTATTAAAATTTATACTTCTGTCTAGGAAAAAAGAATGACTGATGAAAATACTTGTACATAATATAATCATTTTACTTATTTATAATATACATGACATTTTACATAAAGAGGTTTGACAACAATAATAAAAGGTATATAAAAAAATTAAATATTATATATATTTAAGACAGAGACAATGGAAGGGTACACATACACATCCAGACCATTGACACACTACAAATTCTCTCATTAACAAATTACATAAAAGAGAATATCAAAAATTCCACGTTTAGGGTAAGCGTATATTTTTATAATAATACATTTACTCTTTCTTTCACTCTGTAATGACATGTGGTGATATTATTGCCAAATTACTATTTATTTAAAAAATATACTTTTTAATATACTTCTTCTCCCACACAAGTCTACCCGCAAACCTCTGACTCTATGGATACTAGGAAAACCGAGCAGACGTTGTCTTGCCTGTGTATAGATAAAAATGGTTGATCCGTATGTTTTATTTTTTAAGATTATAATCTAGAATCTCTCATTATTATTCTGTCCCTTCCATAACTTCAGACACTTCCGTCCCTCCTCAGTCACTTCATTCCTTCCTCAGTCCCTCTTCCATCACTCCTCATTCACTTCAATCACTTCAGTCCCTCCTTAGTCACTTTAGTCCCTATTCCATACTTCATCAGTCTCTCTTCAGTCATTTAAGTCCTTCCTCAGTCATTTAAGTCTATCCTCAGTCACTTCTGTCTCCTCAATCACTTCAGTCCCTCCTCAGTCACTTCCGTCTAATAAATATTTTCCTGTAATAATGCGTTGTGTAATATTAAAAAAAATACATTTAAATTAAAAAACATTCTTGGGTATGGACTGAACGAATCCCCAATGTTTCATTGCAATATCAAATAGATCATTTTAAAAAAAAATTTGGACCGACTTATGTTACCCTGGTAGCATAATTTTCAAATCCTCATAGTTTCATTTTTCAAAACTTTTTAGTGACAAGTCGAACAAATACTTAAATAAATTTTAATGCAAAATCCTTCTCCGGTGCGCGCTGAACAAATCCTCAAAGTTTCATCGCAGTCGGATGTGCGGTTTAGGAGTCCATCGATCACATACAAAGAAACAAATATACCAACATCCACTTTTATATATCCCCTTTTTGCAAGAACAACGTAACATATAGAAATGTGTTTTTTTTCTTCAATCCTCAAAAACCGTGACGTGATTAACTTTATTTTCTATGAAAACATATTTATTAAAAAAATTCAAACCTATTTAAATTTTTTTATACTTAGTTCGGTATCTTTATTTCAAATGATTCACATAATAATTAAAAATGTTACAAGAGCAAAAGGACAAAATTTAACACCGTATAAAATTATTTTTGATTTTAAATTCCAGTTACTAATATTAAAATTCAAAGGTTGGTTTGAAATGTTGAAAATCTTGGTGATTTTATCGGATTGATCCCAAGCTTCATTTTGTTTGTTGGTTCGGACTACGAAATCTGTTTTTCTTTTTGATGGTTCCTTACGACGAGGTGGCAATTTCTTTGATAAATATTCTGGTAGATTGGAGAACACTGATGGTACAGCATCTTTTTTCAACCTCAATCTTTTTCGATGTACATTAATGATTTGACCTGAAACATTGAAACATAATTATTAGTCAATTTATTTATGGTGATAAATGATAAATAATAGTTTGATGGAACATAATAAATGTAGAGTTCTTTATATATAATTTTTTGTATATTTTTTTGTTTGTATGATTCTTATTTGTCGGTAAGATATCTGACTCTGAGATAGGTCTTGGGTTCACAGTTTTAAATTGCGTTTTCTGTCTAAATTTGTGAGACTATAAATATCATAAATCAAAGATATTTTGTTAAGATCAAAGTTTAGTATGAAAATGTCATTCATCAAGTCTGAATCTGATCTTAAAATCAACTTCATGGGTAGCCATGCTGGTTTCTTATTTGAAGTATGTGATTTGACTTTTCATAGCCGTATGAAAAGATTTATTAACGTTAATTTTCATTCCAAACTTATTTTGTACGTTTTGGTATATTCTTGTGTATTGCTTTTCGGGCAACTACTATGTTAAATATTATCTAACATGCATCCAATAACAAGTAAGTTGCTACATTCTGGAGACTAATTATATTTATCTTCGTGTCTCAGGAGTCAGATATCTATACATACATACCATCACGCCATGTCCCTCACGGGGTAGGCAGAGAGAACCGAACGCCACGTTTTTCTATCTTGACACACATTCATCGCCTCATCAACATTCATATATTGTCTTATACACGTTCATCTGTTGTTCACGCTTCTTACATTTCCATCTTTCAGAATATTGTTTACATGGTCGTGCCATACTTTTCTTGGGCGCCCCCGACCTCTTATTCCATTCCTGTCAGCTTTATATATTTTCATCAGGCGTTCTTCATTCATTCTCCCCAAGTAGCCAAACCATCTCAATGTGTTGACTTTAATTCTGTTAATTACATCTTTCTTCATCTTACATTCTTTCCTTGTATCTTCATTTCGAACTCTGTCATATATCATTCTGTTACAAATTCTTCTAAGCGATCTCATTTCAACTGCATTTATTCTGCTTTCGTACGACTTCTGCCATGTCCAGGTCTCACTAGCATACGTCAGTCACTTACAGAAAAATCACTTACCATCTGTGCAATTAAATGTATCTTCCTTAACTATGTCTTCTTCGCGAAAATGCTTTATACACACACTTGTATATGGAGAAGCAGTTAGGTTGGCTCTTGGTATGCTTTGAATCCATTGCCTTCTTAATGCATCAGTTTTAGGAAAAGAAAAGCAATTTGTATACTTCTTATTGTAATTGGACTGGCATCCAGGAGCACGACAGCCCTTCATATTTCTGTAAAACATTTAATTGATTTAATTGACAAAATCAACAGAAATTTATATTGTAACTATAAGGAGCGGGTAAATAAGAAATTTATCAATTTTAGAATACCTATATTATACCGGTTGTCATGACAGTAACCTAAAATATCTGAAGAAAGGATCTCGATACAAAAAAATATAAATCACAATCCAAACCTAGCCACGGTTTTAAATATATTTTCTAAAATAAAGATATTTGTTTGAAATCAGAAATGCCCTCAAAATTGTCTACATTATAATCGATGGACTCAAATTTGTTTTCCATAAAACATGTAAGGTGGTTTGGGAGAAATTTTGAAAAATAAACGCATCGAAATACTATTCATGTATATTAGTTCGTTATACAATCAAAAACTAAATTTAAACAAACATAAACATACAAAAACACATTATAATTCTATGACAAAAAAAAATAATTCAATAATGAAAATATTAATCAACCCAATAATATGATTGTGAACAAATACGATCGCCGTGTCACATTTTAGTCGCATTAGTGTGATCATATTTCGAAATATACCTATATATATTTTTCTTAAATAATATGCACTATATCATAATAAATTTGTGTTTAATCACTTCTAAACATTAGATTACAATTTTAACGACAATATTGTATCAATAAAATATTTCATAACCATGAAAATGTTTCTGACATTACATTTCAATGTATTTACGTTATATATCAAAAATTATGGTAAATAACCAAACAAAATAATATGAAAACGCTTAACTAATGTTTAATATTAATAAATAAATGATAAAAACAATTATATTTGTACTTACGGAGATTTAAAAAACAGCACGACAAACCAACACTAACCGAAAACGAATCAAAATGTACTGATTTCTATGCAAAAACAGACGCCAAGACGCGTAAACCCCCGACTGATACGTCGGCCATATTGGAAAATATTCTCTCATACATTACGGCATGATATAACTGCAAAAACTGCAAATCCAGAGGGCGCTGGTAATAGCAACAGGGAAAATATTACCCCAAGTTCGTCACTTTCACCAGTGAAGAGAAATAAAAATGGACAGGTAAAATATTCTTCTATTTATATTTATTTTGTATTTTTTGCTCTCAGATAATATTTTTATATCAATAAAAATAAATCAAGTTCTTTTCTTTATTTGTTGTCATTATTTTTTTCGCAAAATAATTTTATGACATTCAAAATAAATTAAATTGTTTTCCTTATTTATGTCATTATTTGGTTTTATATAAATAATATTTATATAATGGAGTCTGTTAATGTAGTAAGCAAAGTAAATTGTTGCTCTGTAAAAAAATAATTTTCTCTTTTAATAATTATAAAGTAAAATAAAAGTAATAATAACATAAGTAAATAATATTGATAACAAATATAATATATAAGATATAAATTTACCTGTAAAAAGAGAAACGACATTAAATGCTTTTAGTTCCTCCTTTCTAGTATATTAACTGTCACTTTAAAACAAATATAAAACTTAAATATAGAACAAAGTCAAATAAAAATTATGTTAGTACTCCTAGGTGACATCTATGACATCTATGTTATTACCTACTCTTCAATTAGAATTAGAAGATCAATTGCACGTGTTAAGATCGGGAACCATCTCAGCAACAGTCACACTCCCACATTCGGGGTGCCTCAAGGCACGGTTTTGGGACCGATTCTATTTATTTTATACGTAAATCAAATATTTAAAATTGGTCTTACATCTACGATACTATCATATGCAGATGATACTGTCCTACTTGTGGAGGGTGAATCCTGGTCACAGATATCTAAAAAAGCTAGTTCTGATATTTCTCAACTGAAAATGTGGTTTGATAAAAATTTGCTATCACTCAATGTAGATAAGACTGTCTTTGTTCCTTTTGTTCATCAACATAAATCATTACCAACAGATATAAAAATTACAATACATAATAATCAATGTTCGGCATCTTCTGACTCTTGTGACTCTTGTAATACCCTTTTGAAGGTTGAGCAGGTTAAATACCTAGGAGTGATTGTGGACTGCCTCGTTAAATGGTAGGAACACATAAGTTGTGTTACTGTACGCATAAGAAAAATGTATTATATATTTTATAACTTACGAGACATGTTAGACAAAAAAACAATAACATCTGTCTATTATGCGTTCGTACACTCAATCCTGCGCTACGGAATAATAGCATGGGGAGGAGCTTATGTGACCACCTTATGTCCTTTATATATAGCCCAGAGAAGTGTCTTAAAAATAATCCTCAGAAAACCACGTGACTACAGTACTAGCCAATTGTACAGTGAACTGCCTGTCCCTTCGGTACAGAATATATACAAGAAAGTCTGTCAGGTGGTCAAAGAATTGATTGTTAATGGGGCAAATAATGACATATTGTATGTAACTCCTAGACTACAACTTGAGGGCTATATAAGACTCCCCATGAGGTTAACGAAGTTGGGGCAGAGCCATTATTCATTCATGGGTGTAAAATGGTACAATGCACTGGATAGAAATATAAAGTAATAAATAATACTGACAACTTGTCAACTTTTAAAAAAATATAAAAATACTTGGTAATTGTTCTATTGTGTTTATTACTATATTGTGTTTATTACTATATAGACTAGTCTCAGTCTTGTAGAGCATTATTCTGACGATGTGCTTTGCACGAAACGCGTCAATAATCAAATAAACACAATAGAACAATTACCAAGTATTTTTATATTTTGTATAACATATCAACGTACAATGGAGTTCTATCAAGAATTGTCGATCGACAAACTAAACTTTTAAAAAAAAGTTAAAATAATTTTCCTCCTCATTGTACCATATGAATGTATTAATTTTGGTGTATTGTATTGTGTGTGTGAGTATATCTTTATTGATTGTTAGCTTTTTTTAATTTATTTTTCCACGTTTGTAAATTAAAATAATATATATTTTTTTTTATGAACTCTTTCTATGTATTTTATGTATCTTGTTAAATTTAAGTTTTGTGAACTCCTCCCCGAAGCACAAGGTTTCCTTCTTTTCGGGGAGAATTTCAAATTTATTTGTGATGTATATATTTTTTTTTATAATATGTCAAAATGTATCCTTTTTATACTTTCTTATTAATAAAATTTTACTTACTTACTTACTTGTTTTACATTTATATAAATTAGAATGAAATTATTACTTGAAAATAAAAAAAAATTCACAGAATTGACATGGGTTTTTTTACCCCATTTATTCACGACGTTGCTTGAAGGTTGAATAGAAATGGTTGTAAAGCGGGGATAAGTACGCCTAATGGGCGGAGACATGCGCACACGCCTGGTCATTCCTAGGAGAAATAGAGAGTAGGTAGATTCCTGATCCAATACAATACCCGCTCCGCCACCGACTAATCACATTCTATTAAAATATTTAGATGTATTACTTTAGTACCTCAAAGGTGACCACGTCACGTTAAATAAACATTTCAACATTTATTTAAATTTGATCGTATTCAAACTTAATATAACCATCATAAAAAAAACTAATGAATAAAAATGAAGGAATATTCATTAAAAAAATATTAGTTGCGTAATCGAAAATAACAAATTTGCTATTGGGAAATTCGCAAAACATTGAACTTAATCTTCTGACCTTATAAATGTAGTAGCAGATCTAAATATACCAACAAATACATAATAACTTTTATGAATTTGAAATAGGTACACATTAAAAATTAATACGTATTTTTATTTAATTTTACTTTGCGATAACGATGAACAAAATAAAATAATGTGTTTTAAATAATTTGCCCAACTTTACATATTTTGGTTGGAAGAAATAACCTAATAGCAATAAACCCGCCATTGTACACATGATTGTAGATGAAGTTGAATAAATAAAAATATTTCACAATGAATTTATGTTGCTTATTAATTTTGATAAATTTGTAAAAATTCTCGTAGCCACAAACTCCAAAAATTCAAATAAATTCTAAGAGAAAATATTGTATTATTAGTCACATAGCTAAATTTGTAATTCTCTATTGTATCGAAATATTATATTGTTTTTATGTATATGAGAAGATAGTATAAGTTCGGAAATAAATAAAGTTTGTTTTTTTCCGCTTTTGGTAGATCTATGATTTGTTTCTACAGGTCCTGATACGAGGATGTCCAGCTCTCCCTCCATCTGTTTGATGGTCTTCCCGGTGGTCGACGTCCCTCTGATATCTCGCGCATTACATCTTTGGCTGCCTTTCTAGATTCATCCTCTATGACATCCTCCAGTACGACAATACTGGAGAGATCATGATAGAGGATGAATCTAGAAATCGCCTGCTCCACCTTACAATATCCTTCACATTGCAGGTTCTTTGGATCTCCTCATTGGGAATTCTGTCTCTGTGGGTTCTGCCCAAGATAGGTTTTAGCGTTTTCATCTCTTTTGTTCTGAGTAGCTGTTTCGTTCTCACCGTGTCTGCCGTTGCTTCAACTCCATTATCATACATATATGTATTATTTTAATTTAATTTCTATTATTTTAATATATATGAAATCATATCATTTTTCCTCCTACTTTGTAGACACATATTATAATGTAGTTCGATTAGGTTACAAGTATTTCTTAGGTACCTACTAATTGAATGTTTATCGATTATCGAATGATTTATCGATACGGAACATAGATACACATACTTCCATCGTTGAAACAGAACTACCTTTGTAGGAACCTACATTCTTACATTTTTAAACCTTAATTAAAATGAAATATTAATAAATATTTTTTTGGTACCTTCATATTATAAAATTTACATTGTGGTTTTTCAAAATGTATATTAAAGCAGTGCAAAAAACCCAAGTAAATCCACGTGATGTCGGTGTTAAATCAAAATATTAGCTTTTAAATATGTTATGGTGGCTGTCCCTGAAATGTTTGTTACAGTTATTTATTACCGACCATTAGAGTAATATTATGTATGTGAATTACGAAATGAAGAATATGATTCCATATCTTGGCCAATTGGGTAACCTTCGGGAGATTCTAAATTAAAACAATGATGATAACAAAAGTTATGTTTCCGAAAGTCATTTTTTTATGAGACTGCGGTAAAAATTCGAATAGGAAATTTTATTTATTCATGATAAATATGATTTTTTACAGATTTTAGTAACATTAACAAAGGCGCAACAAAATAAAACAGGGACAATGGAAGAGTACACATTACATATCCATACCATAGACACTCTCTTACGTTTTGGTCTCCATTATGGTAGGGATAGTCTCTGTGTTATATTGTGAGTAATCATTGTTTTCTTAAGATAAACAACATTTTTTTAATGAAACAATAAAAAAAAATGATAAAAGAATAAAAAACAATAATAATCCGAAAAAAAACTTCTTCGAAATGATATGATTACTTTGAAGCAACGAAAAAAGAAATTAAATATACCGAAGGACATTTTTATACCATCACGACATAACCTTTATGTGGGGTAACCAGGTACAGGTGTGCGTAACTTTGATGTATAAACACTTATTGAAATTTTTTTTAGCATACACAAAGGACATATCCATGATAATAATATTTTGTAAGTATTCGTTAACGACAACAATGCCTAGTGTTCACAGGTATTATTTCGACAAATTCTCCATGACCTACACTTTGTTTAAAATTATAGTTTCAGTACAAAGAAACTCAATAGATGTCATTCAGTAGATCGCCATATATCTGTCTCTACATAGGAGCGTTTCATTTATGTGATGTAACCCATGAAAATTATATTTTGTCACATATTTTACTATATTTATTATTTGTAACATATTGTTTGATAACAAATATGTAGTTGATTTACCGAAATATGTTGAAATACAAAATAAATTATATGGTATTCAAGAGTTGGTACATACATGTTGTATTTGATTTGATTAGTTTTGAAACACTTCTCCACCCAACTCGCTTGTCTAACGTGGCACACCTCGATCCATCGTTGGCTACAAAATGATCATGACCTTGAAAACAGTATATTTATTTTTTAACAGATTTTTAATTATCTCAATAGAGACGAAATTGGAATATTTATTGTAGGAGAACCGGGAAATCGAGGCACCTACAGGGCTTACGACCTGTCATCGGCTGGTTTACGTGATCACTTTATGCGCTTGCGCAACGTTCACCAATTATGCCTTTTTAGTAAAAATTCCTTATTTTCAAGCGAAAAGAATTTCAGTATTACAATATATAGAAGTTTCAAAATTGAATTGATAGGGATCTCATTAAAAAGGCATAATTGGTGAACGTTGCGCAAGCGCATAAAGTGATCACGTAAACCAGCCGATGACAGGTCGTAAGCCCTGTAGGTGCCTTGATTTCCCGGTTCTCCTACAATAAATATTCCAATTTCGTCTCTATTGAGATAATTAAAAATCTGTTAAAAAATATCTTTGACTCCCGACAGGGAAAAAAATCCAATGTTTGCGCATATGCAATAATAAAAATATATTCGAGTATATTTATTGTTATAAAAAGTTTGCTGGGCAAACATATAGACCACCTGATGGAACTGTCTTTATTAGATATCCCGGTCCCCAAAATTTAAGCAAATAATCGAAATAATAACTACAATATATGCTTGCAGATAGAACTATACTGAAATTTTCTAAGATGAACCAAAAATAACAACAAATAAAATCCATAGAAAAATACAACCACAGCACTGAAATTACTATCAAATAGGGTAGGTAAGTATATTATTTTTCAATGACCATGCATTAGAAAGTTGAGAGAAAGTCAAAAATTTAAAAGAGCTTGAAATGGGCACATTTTTGGTGAATCTTGCGGATGTTTTTTTTTTTGTATTTACTTAATTATAAAAAGTATTTATTTTTATTGTGTAATGATCTAATGTTTGAAGTAGGTACGATGCTCTATCGAAGACAAGTTATTTACTATATCGAGAGAGTATCAATATATTCAATATATTCCTATATTTTACTTTTTGTTTAAAAAAATTGTTTTCGTTAATTGTAAAATTGTAATTAATTAAAAAAAATACATCTTTAAAATGAAAATCAAAAAACAACATATTTTAATTTGTAAGATTTATTTAGGAAACAAAAATGAGAAACTGCAATGTCTTCCTAGACGACGTACAAGAAATAGCAGAGAGGCCTCGAAGAACAGTGCTGGGAATATGTAGGTACCTAATCATTAGCAGAGTAAAGAGAAATAGAGAGCTTAGCAAACAATACCACCAAAAGAATTGACGACAATCTTTGTTCAAATCTCAATTTTATTCGTTTCTATTATCAAATTCAGTACAATTCATGAATAATTGTGCATATGTAAGTTTTCTTTACCACTGTTACTCCAAAAGTTATCCATCATTCTTTACGCTTCTTTCCATATGATGATCAAGTGAACATCTGGGCAAATGTTTATCTATTTATTAATCATAATATATTTTATCTGAAGGATTATATTATGTGCATGTTCAAAAAGATTTATAATTTTAAACATCTACCTCCAAATGGAAACAGAGAAAGAATTAAATGAGGCTCTCAGGAAGATGGAAAGCATCCTAACAATCGATTATAATATGAGGATAAATAAGGACAAAACAAAATGCATGGTTGCTGGAAAGGAGGAATGCACTGCAAATATTGTTCTGGGAGGCATCGAAATTAAGCAGGTGAAAGAGTTTTTATATCTGGGAAGCAGAATATTTCAAGACAGACGTTCAACAGCAGACATCAAAAGTAGAATCCACCAAGCAAGAGTCGCCTTCAACAAAAGATCAACAATTTTTGAATCCCCTAACATTTCCATCAAAATTAGGAAAAATTTGATCAAGTCTCTTGTCTGGAGTGTACTGCTATATGGCTGTGAAACATGGACCATCAGCCAACGCGAAACGGGACGTCTGTCGTCGGCGTTTGAGATGTGGTGCTACAGACGCATGGCTAAAGTTCACTGGTCAGAACACATCAGCAACGACGAGGTACTAAGTAGGGTTGGAGAGACAAGGCAAATTATGAAAAGAATTGCCCAACAGAGAACAACTTGGATAGGCCACAACATCCGGCACCCAGGCCTGCTTCTTACCATCGTCGAAGGAATGATTGATGGGGTTAACTGTAAAGGTCGCCCCAGAAATAACTATAAAGACCAGATAATCGGTGACGTGCGCTGTAGCAGCTACAAAGAGATGAAGAGACTGGCGGACGATAGAGTTAAGTGGAAAGATCGAGTGTTTGGTGCAGACCAATCTTAGGATTGTGACCCAGAAGAAGAAGACCTCCAAATATGATATTGCAAAATGTCAGTTCAATAAATATTTGATAATGCATAATTTATGTTGATGAAGGCTTTCAAATTTTGATCTTTATAATTCCATTGTCAATGTTCCTCGTCCTTTTAATGTTCCTCACCTGTTGATCACTGAATAAAAACCGTATTTATTGACAAATTTCTAAATTTCTTTTCTCTAATCAAATGAATTTTTAAATGTTCAAAAAGCAATTAAATTAATTATTCGACTATAAATAATAATTTGTGTCTCATGGGCCGAACTTAAAAAAAGGGTATAAAATAAAAGATCAACTTACATGATCAACACTGGTATATTCGGAATTAATATAGATACAATAAAATAATAAATTAAATCGTGGGCCGGAACTAGTAAACTAAGATTTACGTGACTCTATTCATTAAAACGGTCAACGCATGAATATCTGCTTACCATATAATGTGTGATATCTGCGCATAATCAGTGTCACAGATCACAGATAATACACAATAACTTTCACTGATAATAATGGTAGTACACAGATTTTCTGTGTATATGCGCATTGACCTGCATGGACAGCGATCGGCTGTGGTTCGTCAATCTTCGGAAATTGTGATACCTATACATAATATTGCAGTTCGTAGCTAGGACTGCAGCTATAATTTTCGCCAAACATCTTGAACGAGCTTCCGATTGCGCAGGGCGCAAATTTGTGTCTTTTGCGTCGTTGGTTAACGTGCAAATCGCCCCTTTCGCGGCTAGAATTTCAAGTTATATGGCGACAACTATGCTATAGCAGCTACTAGAAGATGAGTGGTGGCAGAGCGATTAGCGCGCTGGGTTTGTAATCCAGTGGTCGTGAGTTCGAATCCTTCCAAGACCGATTTCATTTATGCTTAATTTAGTGAACATGCTTAATTTAAGGTTCTCAAGTTCGAATCCTGCCACGACCGATTTCGTTCACCTATAGTACAAGCATTTATGCTTAGTTTAGGGAATGTATGAGGACGTATATGTACTTGTTGCAAGGACATTCATTCTTTTAAAAAAAAGAAGGAAAAAAATCGTTTTCTAAGAATTCATAAAACTTTGCTATTCCCAATAAAAAATCCGTGCAACGAGAAATATTTAGTCTCCTTTTGATTTTTTTGGTTAAAATAAAATTTTTGTTTTTTTTTGTTTAGTTTGATAAATCTCTATATATTAATACGTGAAGCGAAAACGTTAAGTACAATTTCCGGATGAATGGGCGCACGGACGAGTTTGAGATTTGGCATACTTAAAGTTTATATGGAGGAGGACTGCAGAAAAATAATATTAATAGGTACATATTATGCGTTATAAATAAATTAAATCAAATAAAAAATATTTCACATCAAACCATTTATTGTGTACCATAGAACGATGAAGAGAGGGGAAACGTTATTTTAATATACCCGCTTAGTATGAGAAATATTCCTATAACACAAAGGTAGGTAAGAAATATTCATTCTTTTAATTCCATGTTCTGTGGTCACATTTAAATGTCATTGTGGTATTTACGGCGCATGCGCAGATGTTTAAGTTCAAATATAAGAACATTTTAAAGGAAAATACATATTTGTATACCTACCTACTGTGAAACAATATAAATGGTAGGTACTTACACAATAATTTCATTTATAAAATTGACTTGCAATACATGATGAGAAAACTATGTTCCTTGATGAAAACATGATATCTATATTATAAATTTGAATGTTTGTATGTACCTATGTATGTACCCATATATGCATGTGTTGAATGCGCTCCTAAATCGTTCATCCGATTGCTACGAAACTTTGGTGAATTTTCGAGAGTACACCAGGGATGGTTTCTGGATCAAAAAAATGTTTCTTCTTCTTCATCGGGTATTAGGTCATTTTACCTATGAAGGTGGACTATCCTGGGAACCGTTCACCCGATTGCAATGAAACATTGATGAATTATTGAGCGTATGCCCGGGATGGTTTCTAGATTATAAAGAATTTCTTCTTCTTATTCTTCATCGAATATTAAGTTAAAATAAATAAATAAATAAATTTATCATCGTAAGACAATTTCTACTTGGGGGGGCAAGTCCCGTCAAACAGCGGAATCAAAACCCTCAGATGACCCATATCATGGTTTTATTATTCTTATTGAGCTCTATAATATATTATCTTGAATCTTGAGATATAATTGAAGTCCATAAGATAATTATGTACTTATATCCACAATATTGGTAATCATGGGGGTTTTTATTCCACCGTTTGACGGGACTTTCCCCCCTGATCATCAGAGTTCCGAGTCAGACTCCTTCATCTGACGTAACTATTACTGATTTAAGTTATTTGAAATGAATCTAAAAGGGTATAAGATATGGAATGATTTCATATCGCTCTATTATATAGCTGTCTGTAGAAAAATTACCAGCGCCATCTATTATTTCAGTAGCAAACTTATATTATTCGTTTCTACAAAACATCACACAACAAAAAATGTTGGCATGTAATGTTGGCTAAAATGGGTAAACCAGCGCTCTGTGAATGCAGTTTTAATATCTGGTATCGTTTTAAACGAAAACTACTGGTTAATAAAAATAAAATATTCATTTACATTAAAATTAAAACAAATATTTTTTTACACAGTAAAAATGAGCTAAAATACAGGTTTTGTATTAAAATTAGTAAAAGGTAAAACAACAAACTGCTACCTATACTACGAAAACCTTTTCAATGATCTTTGATCTTTTCAAATAACTTTTCATTTTGACCGCTAGATTGCATTAGTTACTTTTATCACGAAAAGTAAAATTTATTTATTATAAATATATTTTTTATAACCTACTGCTACCTACTTTGTTTTTGTCGTGAAATATTATCTCTATGTGGCTACACAATACATTTCTTAAATAAATTAATATAAATATAGAATGCCATATTTCTTTAAAATAATCTCGACATTTAGTACAAAAATCTACTTTCTTTATACCCAGAATATTTTGATTTCCAAATACTTAACTCTCTTTCTAAATACATTGTCAATAAAAATCAATTAAAAAGGACATATTGTATTTTGGTGAATTAAATATCAAATAAATAGTTTTTTTTTCATATATGAATTTTCAATGTTTCAGTAATTAATGAATAAATAAATCTTATTCAAACTCTGTTTTTTTATGAAACAAATATATTTAAAGATAACCAAAAAATTATGTATTCTTATCAGAGTAAAAAATAACAGTTATAATAAAATATGTTATTTTTATCGACCGTCATTTTTAGTATTCCCGTATGAACAATGAACACACGAAATGAACATGAGAAGAGTATAGAACAAAACACTTCATGAATTTTAGTAGGTATCCGTAAAGTCAGATAATATTATACAGTTCCCAAGTCCACACCAGAGTGCGCTCCGGGAACACCAATATCGAACGATAGACAGGGATAAATTCATAACAATCCACCACTTGTAAGAAAGGGAGGCATGGTTTGTATACAGATACACGTCTCACTAGAAACAAGAATGAAGTCTTCTCTTGAACTCAACATTACAAGTGCGTAATAAATGAAGGTTCGTTCAAATTTGTATTTTGAAGCTATTTTTTTCCTGCAGTAAAATATATTTTTCTTTGAAGACAAAATATATTTTTAACACAAAATATATTTCTTAGGAATATGAGTGAACGGTGCTATTAAATAGTAAAATAAAATATTTATTTAAAAGTAGGTATTTTCAATTGAATATTGACAATGGTGTATTTTTTTCCAGTGTATTCATTGTAAAATATGTAACGGGTATTTCTTACTTTTGTAATTTTACTACAAAGAAAATAAAGCTTATAATATTATTAATGTAAGTACCTTTTTTTTCAAAATACGTTATTACCACATTAGACATAGCTCCGAGTTTCTGTTAAATGAATTTTAATAAGTTTAGTTTGTCGATTAACAATTCTTGATAGAACTCCATTGTATTTTGATATATTACAAATAATATATATAAAGCTCAAAAATGTAAATCATGCGTTTTTTCAACAAAAGAAATAGAACTTTTCCATCAGACGATTAGTTTAGAATTTTTCTATCCTAGATCCAAGATTACTGTTTTTGAGCATTAATTAATTTCCAAAATAGTATAACTCTGCATAGTAGAAGCCAACAAACGCGTTTCACTAGTCAAGTAAATGAACTGAACTTCTCTGTACGTATAATGAAAACCTCGTTTGGACAGAGACGTTTTGGAGTAATTGCTCCTAGAACATTCAATAAGCTCGACAAAAAATTAAGCAAACGGAAAATAGCCAAGCATATAAAACTAAAATAAAGGAATTGCTTTTAGTATCAGGCAGACACTATGCAGAGGAGATTTTTCACTCATACTTTATTTTCCTCCTTTTCACTCATACTCCTTTTTGGTCCATTTTTAATATTTTGCTTTTTTGTATATTTATTATTTTCATTGCTGTTCGTGGGACAAACATTTTTTGGAACTAACTCCTGCTTCTCGTTTAACTACATACCATTTCACTAGAAACCTATTTCAATAAATTTTATTTTGTATGATAAATACAATTGATTTCAATTATTATGTTGGAATGAATTGAGATGTTACATGCTTAGTAAATAGTACATTTGTAATTAAAAGATCGTTTTAGTCGCTTACGTTTTATATAGTTCCTTTAAAATATGTTCAGTTAATTAATGTCTACACCACTATTGATACACTAACAATACTACATACGAGAGAAAAGTTGAGATTTTTGCAATTTCAAATCATAAATAAGTAATTGTATTATAAATGACTGCAGTATGACATTGCTTCTTGGTGAAGGCTTCAGCTAGGGGTGATTTTCTGTAGTAGGGATGATGTATGAGCACGGTTCAGTATCCGACTGACGTCCTCGTATATCCGTCTCGCTTCATCCTGCGGTATTTTTAAAGACAGAAGATCGTCTCGGTGGAGAGGGACTCGCGCCGTCTCTATTCCAGAAATAATATTCCGTACCGTACACCGCATTCGCATTCTAGTTAGGTGTTGTGTATGTGTGCCCGTGTGTCCCGGTTTATTTGTGTTGTTCGTTCGGAAATATTTAGCTGGGTATCTTGTGAACGGTCCGGTTCTGTCGCTACAGCTTCGCCTCCAACCACCGACCGGTCATATTATTTTGTTCCCGTTGAAGGCCGGCCGGGGTAATTCTAGGTGTCATGGTGGGCACATCCTGCGGAGGTGAGCTGATCTGCCGCTGTAGCCAGGGCGGTATATACCTATAGCTGGACGGTGGCTAAAGCTTCGATACAAATGAGTGATAATTACCGCCGACGGTCCTATTAAATATTCAAAACCACCAATCGTTCGAAACCTCAAACTTCACTCGTCCGTCGCTTCATCAGTACACAACGAGGCTCCGCTTTTGACGTCCCTAGCGGCGCAGTATATTATTTCTTTATTTACATTTCGCACATATTATTTCTGCGGTCTTTCTTGTTACAAATTGAGATTCAACAATGTTTTTTTATCTGTATGTTTTGTTAGGAAACTATTTGTTATGATTATGTGTGTTGGACTTGTTCTTCGATAACTCTACGATATTTCTGTGTTGAAGGCTTTGTTGTCAAATTCACCCCGTGTCGTAATTTAGTGTTTATTTTTGTAGCGACCGATGTACATACACGCAATAAATATTTGAAGATAAAAGCTGTTGTGCGCAATCGTGTAACTGAGGTAAGTGAAAATGATTTATTTTTAAATAATAAGCCATTATAAACTATAAACCGAAGGAGAGGTAAAGAAATTGAAAACATTGAAAAAGCACGCGATGCTTTATTGATTTTTCCCCATAAAATTTTGTCTATTTGACAGGTGACGTTCCATATACCAAACCTCTTGATACTGAAATGAAATAATTTTCATCGTGTTTCGTAAACATTGATTCCCTTTGTTTTTTTTTTATAATTTCTAACTGTACCATAAAATAAATAATGAAAACAGTACTTTTTGAAATATTTACTTGCACCCAACATAAGTTGGCCCGTTTTGAAGATTTGAGTTATAGGTATTTAATTTTCTGAATTATCAACTGGAATCATAATTGAAATCAATGTGATTCAATCGACATCATACCAAAAATAATATGTATTTTAAATCTGCATATTTTTTCGACTTACCTACGCACCTAGTTTTGTTGAATAGATCTTAATAATTTTTATATTTGTATAGTACATTGGCGTGTGTGTTTATAGTAGGTTCTTATTAAGTTTCTTTGATTTCATTATCATTATTTTACACTTTTATAACAATATTTGCACCTCGAAAGATATAATAATGTTTTTATTTCAAATATTTTCTGCTTCATCGTCTTGTACGCTGTTGAGCATTGATGTCTCCTGACAAGCCTCAAACTCTTTAAGTAAAATAATCTCCATCCCTTGCAATCCGCAGCTAATTAAATGGTGCTTTCTGAGAAGTGCATCATCAAACAGATAATTCTTTGTACTTTCTCGTCTACTGTGGTGGTCATCCGCTTTTCCAAAGTAGAAAAAAAAACAATTCTCTTCCAACACTTCGTTATAGCTCCGTAATTCCTAGATCTTGGGGAATAGAGACATTCGTACGTCAGAACCTCACACGAAATTTAGAGCACATCGCATAATAAGTACTTATTCTTTCTATTCTTCTGTCCATTTCTTATAAAGTAGGTATTGGGGAATAGCAACGATTTCATTGGATTTTGACAGATTTGAATCATTTTTGAGTGATTCAATATTAGATACCTATATTATGAAATGTTATAATTTAATAATATTATTTTGTGCGGGATCATATTTTAGAATAATGATTATCGTTTGCTTTATAAAATGATTTTTTACTATGTCTCTTGTTCACTATACAACAACAATATAAAACTGAAAATAAGATGCAAGTAGGTAAGTTATTAAATATTAGATTTTTTTCAATTTATAAAATAATGTACACAATATGCAAACTTATTTCCTTATAATGTATGCAATACGAACAATGTATATCACTAATTCTGTGATATAGGTACAATATTCGTTCGTAAAATTAAGTAATATTTAGAGTTCCTTTATTTTTTATAGCAAGAAAAGTTATTCAAAATTTTTTAAAAAGTAAAATTCTTACCTACACAATAGGTTTACAACATATTATCAACTGGTTGATTAGGGCTGATGAAGATGAAGACCAGTTGATAAGGGCCTAATAAGCTGAATCGGTCGTCCTGGATTCAGGAAAAAATATATATGTAGACCAAATCATTTGTTTGAAAAAAAGGTTCAATCAAAACTAATTTTTCACGGAAAGCATTAACAGAATGAAACTTTTGATCACTTATTCCATAGAATAAAGTGCTTAAACCAATTGTTTATTTTATTCCTATCTTACTTACTTTCCGTGTCCGTGTTCCGGTGGTGAAAGGATTAGCCGGCATTCAGCCGTTTCCAGGGGGCGCCCGATTGCTTTTTGAAGTTATTTCTATGTGCAATCTTCGTGGAGGCTCCTTTCTTGCTCCCCAAGAATGAGCCTCCTTTCTTTCCTATCAAGAATGCCTGTTCCTGATGAAGGCCTTTTCAACTGAAAGAAACATTACTTTAAAACTTTTTTTTAATTCAAAGGCGTATCTTTTGTGGGTTCTGGGGTAAAAGATTTTCAAAATTTTCTATTTGACTTATTATAGACTAAGAGTGACTTATTATAGACTAAGTTGCACAACAGCAAATAATTCAATTGAGAGACATTCGAATCTCTGAAAATCGTGAAACATCAAACCATCCAGGGGGGCAAGTCTGGTCCGACCGGTGAAATCAAAACCCTAGTGATTACCCATATATTGTATATTAGCAAAGATTAATTATTCAAGAAAATAGTTGTAAAAATAATCAAATGATTTCCGTGATTCTTTAAATGTTTTTTTATATGTAATTCAAATTTGAATTCTATAAATATTTATCCGGTTAGGTATATATTCTATACCGGTTCAAAATTAGTAAAGACATAAATACAAATTTCTCGTTTTCTACCTTACTGATAAAATATTCTGTCACAAGAACATGTTTTTACTAACTACCTGCATATATTATTATTTATACAAATTTCGGCACATAATTAATAGCTGTCTGTATTTATTTTTTTATTTATAGTAAAGAAAATATCATCATTTCTCTACCTAAGAAATTCGTATTCATTTCTCTACCTAAGAAATTCGTATTTTAAATTTTGTTGATTGAGTTTTCTATTTTTTCTTTGTATAACTCTATTCCAATAAATATAAAAATGAGATTATTAAATGTTATGCTTATTTTACTAAAAAATAAATCCTAAAATTGTGTCACACAACGCATAATTTGAAATCTTAATAAAAGATCTAAGTTTCTACAAAAGCAAAAATCCAAAGTATAGTTGCAATCAAAAAAGCTTAAGTATAGTTATTTTTTTTAACGATTAACGATAAGACGAGAAATTACAAAGTCAAAAAAAAAACATTTGAAAATGATATCATATAATTAATTATTCACCCACACGTCAATGGTTAGGTGAAATGTTAGTTTATTGCTTTTGTATACAGAACTACCTACCATGAATCTGGTTTGTAGTTAGATTTAATGAAGTAGGTATAGTGAATTCGTGCATTTTTAAAGAGAAACACTATTTTTCGCAAACCCTCCTGGCAAACTGACGTTTTACGAGCACACAAATAACAATTGAATTGATTGCGAAAACATAAAAACCTTACTTATTACGTGATGGCGGGTGCTAACCTTAAATAGGCCCTTTCTTACGTCGTAAACCCCAGCTTTACTTAGAAACTGAAATCTATATTAATAAATGCTTAATGATACGTGTACGCTCTTCTCTCCATCTTGTTCACTGTTTTTCCGATACATTCAACAAGATAATCTTTATTTATTTACTTATATCTAAAAGCATTTATTGTACTTTCTGTATTTTCAATAAGAATTCTTTGCAGTGTTATTTTCATCATCATTGCCTGGGCCTGGCCTCCTCCAGAATCCTTCTCCAGCTATCCCGACCCTTTGCCGCCCTCCAGTTTTTTTTTATCCGATCGCCGTTATAGGCCAGGCATATTAAAGGGTGAGAAAATAAAAACTATAGCAAAATTTGCGTCTGAAAATCCTAATATGCCTGGCCTATTATATCGTCTTCTTGTTAACCAGCCACTTGGGCCTGCCTCTACTTCTTTTACCCTCTGGATTGGTGTTGAGTATATTTTTGGTAATATGATCATCATTCATCCGGCTGACATGTTCCAACCACTGCAGTCTGCCTACTTTTATGACTTTTGCAATGTTAAGTTAGGTAGTCATATAATTCCTGTATGACAAACCCAATTATCATTTCAAGTATCTTTAGTTATTTTTTGTTTAAGTTTCTCTGAGACTTCTAAAGTCTGAAACTGATCAAGTTTATTTAACTTCATCAGTAGAACTGCAGCTCCATACACAACTACAGATCTAAGAAGAGTTTTTTTTTAATTAAGATCTTGTACAGTGTTTATTATTTTTTTATTGTTTTATATATTTATTGCTACCTTATGTTTATTATTTAATGCAACTAACTTTGTTCAAACCACAAATGAATTATATTATTCGACAGTTACTTAATTGAGATTTATTCTTCTTGTTGATTTTCACTTGGAAAGGACTCGATCCTGGGCAGTGAAAAAAAGCTCATCCACATTCCATAAATCCATCCCCGCTCACGATGTTTCGGAGCCAGGAAAGACGCCTTTTTCGGACGCCCCTGCGGCCTTCAATATTTATTCCCTTTGATGACTAGCAGCTGAAGTATTCCATGCTTCTCTCCTTTAAGAACTTCAATTTTATTAAATACAATTGTTTAAGATTTGCTATTAAGCTATTCCTGAAAACATTAATCAATATGATATTTTGCTTAACGTTTACACTGAAAAAATATTATGACAACCGAACTGGCTACCTGCGTTTTTGCCGAATCTTTGTTATCGGTAATAAAGGTTTACCCATTTATAAGTAAAATTTTAGGTACTTCAAAGCATGCTTTGTCTGTTAGTTGTGGGTAAAATATGAATACATAATTTAATCGTTGTAGAAGTCATATACACATATTCATGTTTTCTCACCCATAATTAATTATGACATTCATTAAATTGGAAGTGGCTGATTTTTAAAATTTTCGTTTCAATATATAATTCGCATAATTTGAAAATTCCAATTTTTAGATAGGTAATAAATCAGATTGATATAAATAAAACTTTAATGTCAAAGTTAAAATACTTCAAACAAATATTTATATTTTCAATTTCTTTACGCTGAATAAGTTTTTTTTCCAAGGATACATAATTTCTTGGTAAATTTATGGACACATTTCTATCTACTGTTATTTCGTAACTTTTTCAAACGTAAAGTTCTACGTTATACCGTGAATTTGACAGAAAAAAAATCCCCAACAAAAGAATTTGCGTCGAGGCGCGCTGTTGTTGATCCTTCGTGTCTTATCGGAGTTTTGCTAAACCGAATACTTTTTCTTAACCAAAAGAATAGTATCAGGATGGCAAGTTGGAATTAAAGCCCGGAGCGATTCGTCACCGCGAAACTCGCAGATCAAGATTGCTTTTTGTTCCCTTAACTTTCGCCAATCTTTTAACACTCTGAAACTTTTTCAAACCAAACGACAGCAGTGAGCTCTGGGATATGTGGCTCTCTCTTCTTCTTCTTCTTCTCTTTCACTCGGAGCTACCGCATCGCTCTCGTGTTGAATTATCTCATTATTCCACCGAGCACTCTGATCAGTGACGGAGCTACCAGACAACAGGGTCGAACAAAGCGCGAGGGCCCAACTTGACATGGTATCCAATTTTCACTAACACTTGTATGAAAAATATCGTGTTAATATTTTAAATGTATTGGGTCGTGCCAATAAAGTGGTTTACTATGATCGTGATTTCAATGTAAACGACGTACCAATTAAGTGTCATATATTACCTTTTGACGTGCGTGAATAACAGTCTCGGAGGTTTCATTGAATTATTTGAAACTTATTTCTTTCACTGAGCCGAAAAATGAATAAAAACGCCATTGGAATGGCCTTGTTTTAATTTTTTTTTTTTCAGAAAATGAATATTTTCTTGTAACAAGTACGTATACAACTTCGTGCATTCCCTAAATTAAGCAAAAATCGAAAAAGGTGAACGAAATCGGTCGTGGCTGGAATGAAACTCATGACCACTGTATTGAAAACCCAGCGCCCTAAACGCCAATTTAATTTACGGCACAATTTAAATGAATGTTAAAAACATAAATTTGTTTTCCCAAATATAACAGTAAAATTTTGTAAAAATACACATTATGTCACATTATGTTGTGTGTAATTTTAGGGGGCCCTTATGTAATTTTGCATAAAGGTCCTTAATTTCTAGCTACGCCACTGACTGATCCCTTAGATTGACGATAATTGATCGCAGTATCATCTGGAATGATCTATCATTATACAACATTATCACGTACAAAAATTACACCTAACATGAGATTCTCACAAATCTCTTTATTGACTAGATACACTTGATATCGTAAAGTAACCGTGTCTTCTAGTGAATTATTCTGACTTGTCTATGGAAATAAAAAAACATTAACCATGCAATAATCATGAATAATTTTCAATCATAATTGTAGCTTCGAAGCAGTTAATAAATCTTCATGGATGTAAATTTTAAGTACCTTAGTTTATTTTTCGTTATAAAAGATATTATGTTATTTAAGAACAAATAATAACAACATAATATATAATAGCCATTGTACATACCAATAATATAGTAATGTTCTGTATTTATTTCTACATCTTTAAAAACTGAATATCTCCACGTTGAAACAAGTACATATGCATCCTCGTTTACTACCAAACTTACCGAAAAAAGGCTTGTGTTCTATTGAAAGGAATCAAGGTGACATTTGAACCATTAACCGCTGTTTTCCTCCACCAGCAGCCTTTTCTGTAACACATAAAGAACATCAGAAGAGTTCGGAGATCTCTAAAACCTTGCAAACACTGCACTTTAAGTACCTACCGAAGAGAGCTTATTATGACAGTACAGCTGGCTCACCGTTCACTGGAAGTGAAGATAAGAGTGAACCGTATTTTTGACAAAAAGTCTTGAAAGCCTTGAAGTTCTTCGTGGCCACAATTTCCGCATGCTCAATGGGTCCGAAAAAATTCCCTTGGACATCGTTGTAGAGTTTTTCTCGGAAATTTGACACGGTGAAGTTAGTGCATTCCCAAATAAGAATACCTTTTGGAACTGCCGTGTCCAGTAAGGAATAACGTGGTCCAACAATCAGGAATAACCCACGAAGAAGAAATTCGAGTCCTCGTATCGGAAATAAATAAAAATGTCAGTCTGCCCACGGAAGAAGACGACCAGCGACGTTGCCAAGTGTCCAGAAGAGAACTCTGGACTAAGTTCTCAATCACTCCGCACGAATTCCACGAACCATCAACCACTATATAATTAAACCATTAAGTACACAACAATTCTGAATGAACTTGATTAAACATTATATATACTATGTACCCACTTATTTGTCATCGATATTGAATGATACATTAAAATTTATCAAGTCACAAAGTTTAAAAATAATAATCCTGATTGAATGATTTTCATTTGCACTTATACAATTTCGCATTGTTCAACTAAATCTTTTTTTTTGTAATCCACACTGATTTGGGGTAAACGTTGCCAACTTACGAAAAAGATAAAGCTTTTCTGAGTCTAAAATCATGTTCTATTCTTGGTTTAGAATGGTTTACTTTTAGTGATAGATGTGTATTTTTTTTTTTACCATCACTATCTCATTAAATACCGTTTTTACAAATATTTTTTATCATCATTTTTAAGTTCAAAAAGCCCTTGATGTGCCCTGAATTTGTCACCACTTTCTCCTGCTCATAATGCCCTTAAACAATTCTCCTCTCCTGGTGTTACAGTGTCCGCCACCGCACACCATCCATCCATCTTAATTTAAGTCTGCTTACTCTCATTTGGTCTTCTGGGACATTAGGTACTACATTTAAAACTTTGTAGATCTGTTTCCGGTGGGTATGTATACCATGCTTCGTACATGATCCAGCCATCGACTTACGATTTCGATGTCACATTTTAAATTATACAATCTAAATACATAATTCGAATATCATAGTACTTGATGTCGTAGTATTGTCGGCCTTCTTGGCTCAGTTAGTTAGGTGTCTGACTGCTGATTCTACTGCGAGGTTGATATATGGAGCTGATAAAGTATGTCACATAACACCTTTTCTTAACGAACTACACTAGCTGAAATTTCCAGAACGAGTAGACTATTAGATGTTTAAACCTGATGGTGTTTAAAGCTCTGCAGAGCCTTGGCTCCACACTGCATTCAAGAATTGTATCAATAGAATGATCCATCAGAGAGACACCTTACATTGAAAACATCTGGATCACAGAATACCAACTCTTTAAAAGAATTGAACAGAGTCAATAAGGCGGCTTACTGTGATCGCGGTTTTAGTGTAAACGGGTCTTTGAAGTAGAATAGATTGGCCCTTGACATACTTGACTCAGATCTTTGACACCTTCGATGGACTTCTTAAGTTTGCCCTGTTTCGTAGAGCCAACTAATAATCTATAGCGCCTTCGGAGTGATCTTGTATAACTTAACGGCGCTATATTAATCATTATAACGGTAATATGTAAAAAAATACTTTTACACGTATCCAATAACAAGTCACATTTTAGAGATTTTTTTATTTATCGTCTCACAATTAATAAATGTGTGTCCACCGTATTTCGGACCCGAGACTTTTGACTCAGGAGTCAGATATCTAAATAACTCGAAATTCTCTCTATTACATGACTCAAAAAAATCTTCTGGAATCAATATTGAAATTTTCTCTATTAGAACACTCCAAAATGTAATTTATACCCATGACATAATTTATGTTTGGAGTAGGATCATCATATTTGAGTTAGGTAGGTACCATGGTTATATACATAGATGTTGCAAAAATAAAGACGTCGAACCATCAGACCTTTATCATCACCGTTTAAAGTTTCACCATCTACAAGTACCTATAATATATCCCAAGTAAATCTCCTTTTCCACAGCAACATATCTGATAAAGCCGTTAAACTCTCGGTTTTGAGTGGACCCCGTATGAGTCTTGCACAGAAAATGTTTGCCTTATTCCACACGGCATAAAGCTGTAATTATTTCAGGATAAGTTTGGTGGTGAGGTTTGATTTATGATTGCGGTCCTTATTTAATGACCAAGATAATCTGAATCTAACCCCTCTCTCTCTCTCTCGCTGCTCAAGAATCAAAATTAATGATTTTTGACCTCTCCATTTTTCAAGTATAATTGCAGTGTCATATGTTGAAAATTATTATCATTTTACGTAATGAAAAATGTTACTGCGTGAATAAAATAGATCGAAATATGTAGATTAATACCTTCATTCCTTTGTAATGTTCGTTATCTTTATCTTCAACAATTAAATAAAAATAAAATCACCTGCGATGATATCTCATTGCAAATTATAGTTTTTTTTTATTTTTATTCTCCGTCATCGTAATTTCGGGGATTATCTTACGAAATCATAGGTAGATTTTTTCACGCAACAGTTTGATAGTATTATGATTTTTATTTTATAGAAATAATCATGAAAATCACTAGTTCATTAAAATATAATTCAGTTCATATTATAATTAATTCATATTATAATTTATTTTTTTTGCTTACATCATTTATTTATTTAATGTTGATTCTCGGGCAACTAACAGGTACTATGTCAAATATTTATTTAACACGCACCCAATAACAAGTTGCCACTCTCACAGATCCAGATTGAAAACACAATTAAAAACGGTCTCCACCGGGAATCAAACCCGGGACCTTTGGATCAGCAGTCAGATCCGACCAACTGAGCCACGAATGCTGATAGTTTATGCTTTTTTTATGTTCGTTAGTAATTGCGTAACGCATAAAGTTATTTAAAGTAATTAATATAATTAATAAATAAATGTAATATTCATGACTCAGAATATTTTTTTTTTTTTTATATATATAAGGCAACCCACCCTATAAGGAGGGTGATTTGTGCCATGACGAAACGAATATTTGTATATTTAAAAGGAAATCAATTTGTTATATGAGAATATCTCTTAAAGATTTATTGCATTTAAATTAAGAAATTTTGATATAATTGAGTGAACTTTAGTCGAATTTAGGGAGAGAAGATGCGACATATTTACAGGCAGAGGGACACGCAGCTTGGCATAAAAGTCGAATTTATCGTGAATTGGACACTCCATGAAAACGTGATCCAACGTTTCCACCTCTCCACAATCACACAAAGGACTGTCCCTTATGTGTATTTTGTAAAGGTGGTTTGCGATCATGCAGTGACCAATTCTCATTCTGCATATGTTTGAAACATCCCTTTTTGACATTTTTTTTCCATGAAACCATGGTTTGGATGGAACTGTTATCTGTATAATTTTGTAAGCAGTCCCTTTCACACGGCTTGACACTTCCCATTCATTAGACCATTCGGTCAAGAGGCGCTTTTTAATGATTGAGGTGGTGAAATCTTGGAATGGAATCTCAAAATTAAGAGGTTCAGTGCCAATCGTTGTAGCTTCTTTTGCCAAACGGTCTACAGTTTCATTTCCATTTATACCACGATGTGCTGGTAACCATACAAATGTAACATATATATTTGATGTAAAAAGGTTGTATATATACTTTTTTATTTCGCAAAGTATGTAATCGTCAGGGGATCTAGATAAATTAGAAGATATAGAGTAGATAGCGCTAAGGGAGTCGGTGAATATTATAATATTAGAAGAATCGAGGGTATGACATATAGATAAGACCTCTTTGATTGCCCAACACTCAGCTGTATAAACTGAGCATTCGGGTGGAAGTTTGAAAAGTCCTTTAGTGTTGTTATACGGAATATAAAATGCTGCTCCAGAGTTGCTATTAGGTGAAAGCTTGGATCCATCAGTAAAAATTTGAACGTGAGATGGCCATCTTGAACGAACAATGCCATCGAATTTACTGTTGATTAGTTGGGAGGGAAGATTGCAGTTTTTGTCCAAACCGAGAGAAGGACATGTATCGGGAATGAATTTTGTTGCGAAATATGGTGTTTTATAGTAAGGAAGATAATTATGCGAACAATTGACAAGTATTTTTGATTTAAGAAGGGTGTAACTTTTACATAGTATTGGAGTGGAAGATTTTGACCAATATCGTTTTAATTGACATAAATGTGTTATTGTGGATAGCTTTGATGTTAGTGGGTGAGAATTAAGGGAAAGTCGTTTTAGAACAAATTTGTCTGAAAGATATTGACGTCTCAAGTGAAGTGGGGAATCTAACCCCTCCACCTGAAGTGCATTAATCGGTGAAGATCCCATTGCTCCGATTATAAGTCGTAAACATTTAGACTGTATTCTATCTAATTTGGATTCAAGGTATTTAGGAAGAGGATCGAATAAAAAACAACCATAATCCAGGTGACTGCGAACTATGGCATTATAGAGCAATTTCATTGTTGATGGATGAGAACCCCACCAGACTCTCGATACAGCTCTCAAAGGATTAATGTTTTTTTCGCATTTAGATACAATTGAGTTGACATGAGAGTTCCACGATAGTTTTCTATTAAGGATTACACCCAAAAATTTAATTTCGTCCTTTATAGCAATGTTTGTACCATCGATATTTACAGAAATGTCCGGAAGTTTATGTTTACGCGAAAAGGCGACTACTTGGCATTTTTGGAGCGAAAGTTCTAAACCATTAGATTCAAGCCATTTGTTTATTCGACTTAATGTTTTTGACAATTTTTTTGCAGCAATTTGTGCGTTTTTGTGGGAGACATATACGACAATATCGTCGGCAAATTGTAATATTGAGCAAATATCCTCTATTACCGTAACAAGATCTTGACAATATATATTAAATAAAATAGGGCTTAATACCGAACCTTGAGCTAAGCCTTTCCAAACTATTCTATCAATCGTGGTATAAATATTTTCAGCTACAATTTTTCTCTCAGCAAACATGTTATAAATAAGTGTTGCCAAACTCATTGGAATACCCAAATCTACTAGTTTTTTTCTTAAAACAGACAGTATCACGTTATCATATGCAGATTTTATATCCAAAAATGCTGCAATAACAAACTCTTGTTTGGAAAAAGCTATTTTGATATCTGAAATCAAGATACTGAGGTTATCTAAACACGATTTACCTTTTCTAAAACCAAATTGAATTGACGGGAGAAGGCAGTTCCTTTCAATATGCCAGTCTAAACGGTTTTTTATTATATGCTCAAGAATTTTTAGGAAAACTGGTGATAATGCGATCGGCCGATACGAAGATTCTGATTGAGGGTCTTTGTTAGGTTTCAAAATAGGGACTATTCGTTGTATTTTCCAGTCTTTTGGTACGTATCCGTTTTTTAAACAGCCATTATATAATTCTAATAAATGTTCAAGGAAATTTACTGGTGCATTTCGAAGAAAAGCATAAGGAATGAGGTCCATTCCGGGCGAAGAATTTTTCAAATTTTTAAGTGGGGTAATGAGTTCAGAATATTCAAAAGGTCCATCTAACCATGATTTAGACAAAGAATGGGCAGGAAGGATTGGCATTTCTATTTCTGTATCATTGGGGACGTATGGTGGGGCAAGCCTCTTTACAAAAGCTTCTAGAATGTGTCCATTTGGCAGATATTTCTTAGAAGTGGATAATGATGTTCTGAAGCGACGGATCATATCCCAGACTATTGATAGAGGAGTATCTGGTGAAAGAGTGTTGCAAAAGTTATACCAGCCTTGTCGCTTTTTCTTTCTGAGTATTTTTTTTGTATTTGCTTGTATATTTTTAGCATATAAAAAATTTTGTAACGTCATATTTTTCCTGTACTTTTTCATAGCTAATTTTCTTATTTTGATAGCCTCCGTGCATTCATTGTCCCACCAAGGGGCACATTGAATACGTTTCGATTCTGCTTTTCTCTTCGGAATACTAATATCAGCAGCTTTGTAGAGGATTGACATAAGTTCTGAATTTTTGTGAGTAATGTCGGATGACAAAAAAGATGGTGTAGAATCTTCAATAGTTTTATTGAATATATCCCAATTGGCTTTTCTTATATTATGTCCTTTTTTACTAACGGCTGTTTTTGTTTTGGATTTTGTGATGGTTTTTATAATAATGGGAAAATGGTCACTTGCTAGGGGATCATCAGATATAGACCATGTAGAAGTGGAGGCTAAATCATTTGTACAAATGGAGAGGTCAACAGCACTCACATTTTGAGTTGGTGGAGTGAGTCTAGTTGGTGAACCGTCATTTAGAATGCATAGATTATGTTTATCTATAAATGAGAGAATGAGGTTTCCCGAACGATTTGATAGTGTACTGCCCCAAGATGGAGAGTGGGCATTGAAATCACCTAATATATAAAATGGTGAGGGTAGCATATCCACAATTGAATCCCAATAAATTGGGTCAAATGGAGAATGTGGAGGAATATATGTGGAAACATATACAACTCCATTCACTTGAACGGCAACCACTTGTAATGATGGGTGAGTTGGAACAATAATTTGATTATATGGGATGGAAGATTTGATAAAGATAGCTGTTCCAGCTCTCCCATCATTGCGGTCGGATCTAACTGACAGGTAGCCTGGGACATTGAAAACTGAACCTGGTACAAGCCAAGTTTCAGTAATGCACGCAATTTGAATTTCGTGTGTGGATAATAGAAATATGAAGTCAGGTTTGTTTGCTGTGACGCTTCTACTATTCCATTGAAGGATATTGTGAATTTGATGAGCCATTGTGGAGGGTTGTATTAAGAGTTTGAAGAATTTCGGCAGCGTTGGTCGGTAAAATATTGTTATTTGTTAATATAGATATAAGGAGAGAAATAAGTGTTTGAATAAATGATGAATTGTCGTTTTGAATTTGGGAGGTTGAATTAGAAGTTGGTAAATTCATGTTTGGTAAGGCACATCCGTTAGGGGCCTGTGATGAATAATGTCCGTTTTGGTTAAATAGTAAGGCATTGTGTTGGGTTGTGTCATAGTTGGGGGCAGAAATATATCTTGGTTTTGAGGGTTTAAATATGGTTTTTTTAAATGAAGTTGAAGGTGGAGAAATAGGTTGAGTGCTTGACGGTGCGGTGGAAGTTATATCAGCAAAAGATTTTTTTGTGGGTGGGACGAGTTTTGAGGCCTGAAAATATGATATATTATCTGTTGCCATTGTCTGTTTGATATTTTTCTGTCTTGATAACTCTGGACAGGCCGTGCTAATTGCAGTGTGATTTCCAGAACAATGGAGACAGATTGGTTCCTGTGAAGTATTTGGGCATTGTTCGAATGAATGATTTTCTCCACAATTGTAACATCGAGGAGAAGATCGGCATACTGTTTTAGAGTGTCCAAATCGACAACAGTTGAAGCATTGTATGGTTGGAAACTTGTAAATTTCTACTTGTAAGGAATTATAGTATAAAAATACCCTGGGTGGTAAAATTTGGCCCTCAAAAGTAACAACCACCGACTGTGAAGGTTTCCATATTAACGTACCCGTTGAAGTGTCTTTGTAGTTCAATCTTCTGGCTTTAACTACTTTAGGTATGTTGGTGTGTACGTTCAATGCTTCAACTATCTCGTCTTCGGGTAAATCGCTCGGGATACCTCTGACCAGTCCCATACGCGTCAAATTGAATGTTGGTATATATGCTTTAAATTTATTGTTTGAAATGTTCTCTATATTTTTAACAAAATTGTTGGCAGATATGGCAGTTTTAAATTGAATCGATATTTTATAGCGGCCTTCCGATTTGATAGACCCATCAATTATTTGTATGTTTAAAGATTTATGCATGAAAATAAATTTTCCGAAATCGAGGGGGTGGATTGTTTTGCCTTGTTCCGATCTCTGTATATGGACAATAAAAGGAGAAGAAGAAGAAGGTCCATATTCCATTTCCAATTTAGGCGGTGAAAAGGTATTTATAGTTTTTGGGTCGTTATTGGTGGTAATTATTATTTCGGGGTGAGTTTTTTGTTTGTTTGGGATTGACTCGGATGAATGACGAAAAGGTTTACGTTTTCTATTTTTACTAGCAATAGATACCTGACTGGCATCTGATTCTGAAGTATAATTTATATCCGAGTTAATACCGGGATCCGGCGGTTTATTTTCCTCTTGTTCCATCACCAAAAATTAATCGGTAGAGAAATACACAAATAACACAAAATATGTAGAAAACAGAGTGAAATAAAAAGTAAATAATAATGAAAATGAAACAATAAAATCTTATCTGTTCGCTGAGCAGCAACAAGGTTTGTAGGTAGGACACCACAATGTAACAACACAACACAACCGATCGCTACGAATGAACCGACGAGACTCGACTCAGAATATTGGTATAGTAAATTCTGTATAACGTTTAGCATTAGCAAATACCTCTTGATTACTTGTATAAATATCAGCAAATAGATTGAGAAATTTCGGAAGAGTGGGGGAACAATTTAACAGATACCACTCAAGCAAAATACCCATATTTGCGCTCTGCGCATCCCACGTACTTTCTCAAATTATTTTCTCGTAACTATACTTTGTATTTAAACAGTATTACTATCTAAAGTCTGTTTCTGGAAAGAATGACCAGATATTTGCGCTTGTCTCGCCCATTTGACGGTCTTATCCCCACCTTAAAACCATTTCATCGAATCATCATTTCAAATAGATGCAAAGGTCTAACGACCGACGCCTGTGATTAGTCAACCGTTTATTTAGTAGGCCAGTACCAGCCCTAAGTTTCAAAATTGGACATTCTCTCCAGAAACAGACTATACTAAAAAAACTAATCAAAAATGATCAAACATCTGTTTGAATTGTTCGAAGTAGTTCGAAGTAATAAAAAGCTCTGTATGAAAAGAGTTTTGTGCTTAAAAGTATGAAGATTTTACATTTTGTGCTTAGTATGAATTGGAAAATGTATATGTATAAAATTTATAAAAATATCCTTTGATTATTCCCTTGTTCTTGTCTATAGAACTCAGTCGATTTCTTCAAGGATAATTTTTTTTTTTTTTTTATCACAACTGTTTCCATGTTCAACTGTTGAAATTATTTTCCATAATAAAATAATTGTATAAAGTTCTTGTTAAAACATTCTTTTCTATTGTTTATTCGTTCAACTTGGCGAATATTGTGGTCCGTGTAATAAATCTCATGAATCATTATCAGATTTAAAGTCAAAACTATTTACATAAATTTTTACCTTCAAAGTTTAATTCTATGTCTGTCTTTTCAACTTAATATTTATCAAACGAAAGTTTTTCAAGCTCACTTCTTAGACTCGGCATCCGCGAGATACCATTTTTACTTGACTTCTATTTAAAGTAGGTAGGTACATAAACTTATTTTTCCAGTCAGTATCAACATTATACGAGAAAAGATTCCCATCTCGGTAGCCGCATAATTTATATACTTACTCGATGTTTTGTTCAAGTTTTATCACCTGTGTACATGTTTTTAAAAATAATAATGAAATTCAATGATGCGGGTTCAGCCAGGAAATAGGTACTGTCAATTATGATGGTTAATAAATGTGCAAAATCGCAATAACTCTAGTAAATAGAATTATTATTATAAGAGTCATTATTTATTGTACAAGATATATTATTGTTTTAAAGTCCATATCTACAGGTTGATTTCATTTTGTTCCATTTTTATGTCGACTAAATAGTGTAATGTACTACATTATATATTTTTATCTCGGAACATACTGTCACAGGTAGTGTATTTTGAATTTTTTATATTGTTTATTATCATTTATTCAAATATTAGATTTTAAATATTTATAATTATTTTTATAATTCATATTCACTTTGTAGGTACCTAAAATATTTGGTTTCAAATAGTCCCTTACATTCCATTATTGTATATTATAATTTACATTACTGTACCCTAACGATTTTTTTTTAATACATGTTATTTTTATTACCTTGTGTTTTCCTGACCAGTTTTTAAATTTTGTTTGAATATACGGTTTATATAGCCTTTAACAAAATACATGCGAACTAAATAAAAAAAAAACAATAAAAAACATAATAAACAAAAACAAAACAAGTAAATTACATTATTGCAAAAAATAAATACACTGACAGATATTTTATTTTATTTTTATATTACTTCTCGGGAAACTAACAGGTACCTACTATGTCAAATATTAATTTTACACGCACCCAATAACAAGTTGCCACATTCTGGAGACTATGATATTAATCGTCCACAGATCCAGTCTGAAAACACAATTAAAAACTGTGTCTCCACCGGGAATCGAACCTGGGACCTTTGGAACTGCAGTCTGATACCCTACCCACTTAAGGAGCCACTAAGGCCGACAATATAAATATTTTGAAAAAACATTAACGCCCATTTTATTTCAATTTACACAAATAATTATTGAAATGGTTTTTTTTTTTTTTAATGAATATGTCCTTGTTAAACAAGTACATATACATCTTCCTACGTTCCCTAAAATAAGCAAATAAATGCTAGTGCTATAGGTGAACGAAATCGGTCGAGGCAGGATTCGAACTCGCGACCACTGGATTACTAGCCCAGCGCGCTAACCGCTCTGCCACCGACCCATCTGAATGGTATCTATGTTCTTTAAAAAAAATCAATCTTTATTTATTAAGTTTAAAAATATGTTTATAATATGGTTTCTGTGGCGCCCTGTGTATCTAGTTTAAAATACTAAGGTACTCGGCTCTTAAAACACTAATTATTATGACTAAGTTTGTGGTAGTCAATGCGGTGTTAGTATCAAAGCACCTGTTTCTATCAAGTTCCACCTGCGATGAATTAGTCGGTAACTCGATAGGTACTCGATACCTACCTATCAAGTAGGTACTTGTTTTATTGGAAGCAGGGACATTGACTTCTATGTCTCCTGACAACTTCATGGTTCATATCTTCAATTATAATTTATTGTGTATTTATATGTGTCCCCGTCAGTTTCTTATCGAAACAAGAAAAGTCCCTTCATTTGTAAATTAACATATTCTAATAAGGTATCAACGTATCATTGAATGTTTATTTCTCTGTGGTCAATCAAGATCTACCTATTCCATATCGTCCTTTATTTCACTGATTTAATTAAACTTATTTTTTTAATCTTGTCATTGATGTATGGTGTGTCAGTTAATTATCTTGTGATTATTTTAATTCGTGTAAAATCACATGGCAAGGGACCAAAATCTTGATTAATATTTGAATTAAATAATTATAACTTGTTTTAATATATTTACGTTGTGGTTCGTTTACATTTTTTTTTTCTTGCTTAAATTACAAGTTTTTCACCCTTTTTTATTAGAAAGTAGTTTATTATATTGTTTATCAATATCGCAGTTTTATTTTTTCCTATAACAAAATCATTATAATTAAACCACTACTAATTGTATACATACATAGTGAAATACAAGATTCTTATATAAATTTCGTAAATAACAATATTTTTTTAACATGACCATCCGAGATCGTGTTCGCAATGTTCAAATAAGAAAAACATGTGAAATAGATGACATCGTTTGGTGGAGTAGATCCAGAAGAAGGCATTGAAGGGACCAGTGATAGACTTGCGTATATAGCAGCATATGAATTCCCCTCTGGTCGCCGTTTACCCGAAAGACTACCCAAGAGATGGAAGGATAGTTGGACTTCGTCATCCCAGGAGGCATAGTTTCTGAATAACAGACCAACTAGGTCTACTAAAAGAAGAAGAAACGAAGAAGAAGATGACCTAGAGTATGAGTCACACTTTACTTTAATAATTCGCATTTGAAAAGATGGATAATTGTAATATGTTCTATGTTGAAAAGTGTTAAAAACGCTGTCTTAAAATGAATCATTGTTAATTTGAATTGTGTGATTTGTATATGTATTTTGAGCACCAAACTCCATACTTACAATAAAATTATTTTATTGTATTCGATCTGGAATTTGGCAAAAATGCTCTACCTTAATAGTCAGGATTGAGGAGAAATTGTGGGTCAGTTAGCTACGTACCTGTACGACAGGACAACATGAATGGCAGCAAAATGGGTGTTTATATGTAAATATTAAATAATATCTTGACGGTTGGCAGAGAAAACACAAAATATTTGATAGAAGAGAAAGCTGTAAAGGACACGACTCCATAAAAACATACCTACCACTAATAAACATCCTCATCTAACTGGGAAGCTTTTAAATAATCTAGATATAAGCTAAGGGTAGGGGATAGTTGTTAACCCTTCACATGCGCTTCGTCTCGTCATATTCTAGTCACGATCTCTCTCTCCAACGCGTGTTGACCCTCTCTCTGGCTCGCCGTTTACCAGTAATTTGTTACTTTCTCATGTAGATACACGGCCATTCCGAATGTTGGACCAACAGTTTACTACATTTTTTTTTACTTCGGAAGATTTGCTATAATCTCTCCGCAAAAGAGCTTCCAGACTATCAACAGAAACGAACTTTCTAGTCCCACAAAATAAATAAAGCCATCCGAAAAGATATAAATTGATATACTTTTAGTAAGAATTCTTTTCGCGTTATATTTTTTCCTATTTTTCTTTTTAGTTCGAATTACATGAGTATATTTCTAACATGAATATACCTAATGTTTGTTTTAAATCAGTTTCATTGTAATGATTTTAAATTGAGGGTAGAAATTATAAGTGAACAATTAAATAATGTACAAGATAAAATATATCTGCTTCTTTGTTTTTATTTAATTTGTACAATAGTTCCCGATTCAATTGTTTTTTTTTTAATTATTTATTGATTTGTATTATTTGTATTTATTATTAGTTTCAGTTTTATATACCAGCAAATATCATTTCTACCTATACTGTGAATCAACACACTTAGCTGTAATATAAAGAACGACATTTAAATATTATTATATGCGATGTCAATTCCTTTTACAATAATAAATCATTTTCTATGTAAAATAATTCAAAAAAAAATATTATTTGAACGTAACTCTACGCCACATTGGCAATTTTACACTCATGCAAAATAATTGTTTTGTCGACTTAGGCGTCACTCTGGCGCTAATTTTGATAAAGCAAGATAAGGTGTAAAAGTGAATGTCATATTTTTTATTAGTAGTAGGTATTCTTATGATTATAATTTTCAAACCACAATAACATACTGTACAAAAAGTGAATTCTTATGATTATAATTTTCAAACCACAATAACATACTGTACAAAAAGTGAATGTCATAATTCTTATAGGTAGTATTCTTATGATTATAATTTTCAAACCACAATAACATACTGTGCAAAAAGTGAATTCTTATGATTATAATTTTCAAACCACAATAACATACTGTACAAAAAGTGAATGTCATAATTCTTATAGGTAGTATTCTTATGATTATAATTTTCAAACAAAAGGATAAAAAAGGGGAAGATATGAAATTTCAATGTTTACTTCTTCATTTATCGAACGTAATAAAACATAGTAACATGCAACAGGGAATAATTATAATTTATTCCTTATAAAAAGAGTATTTTTGGAGCAGTGTGCTTTTATGGCTGACGTTAAAAGTGGCGACAATAGCCAAATTATTATTTTATTCCTAGATGTTTGAGAATTTTTATTGCAATTGAAATTTTGGGCAATCCATAAAATTCCCTGGCATTTATATCCGCGCTAGGTACTAACAAATACATTCATAAAATATAGGTTCAGACACGTTAGCTAAAATATGATCTAGTAAAGAAATAATACAATCGCCTACAACAAAGAATTAAACCATCATTTGATGGACAATCGTGCTGAGCTTTGGTTGCCTATAGGATCTCTCGTCATATTTTCTGTCATGGCGTCATTTCCCAGATTAACGAAGGGATAGTTATTAACAGTCTATAGTAGGTTAAATAGTAAATTTTGGAAAATATCCCAGTAGGTACCCTCAAAAGATACGTCTAACAGTTTACAAAAGTTTATTTTAACATCTTTATTCTATTACGTGGGTTTCTTGGAATTTGGATTTATTTAATACCCCTTGGGCCCTTTGAACTAAACTTTTTTTATTTTTTTTATTGCAAGTTACTAAAAAACTACACGGCCTATGAAGTAGATTTTTTACTTCTATCGGCTAAGTTTTTTCTATTTTAATATTTTAAATAATATGCTTTCTATTTAAAATAAAACCTCATCTTTTTACCCTTTTTCATGAAAAATATTGTGCATCACAGATTTAGTGAAACTATTTTTTTCGCGTTTCATACATTAAAATGTAGTGTAGCGTGCATATTTGTGTACATCCGTATGCCGAAGGTATACAAGAGCCTTAAGTTGTCACCCATACTGAGGAAGAAGAAGGCACTTTAAAATCGAACGTATGACAAAACTACCATGGTTTAAAATAATTGAATTATATGCATATAAATAAAGTAGACCTCGTATTGAATGAAATGGGAAATCAGAATTTAGCTGTTATTTTTCTTGTCATTTTTTTACAAAACATATAGTCAAATAAACTATCTCAACGATTGATTTTGTGGTATGTAGGTACATAGGTTAATTTTAATTTTTAATATTTTTTTGTATAAACCACGTAATAATTACAAAATACAGGCAATAATTACAAAATTTCAGTTGTAATAACATTCATTTATTGTTTCTGAAGAGGGAGCGGTTAGTTCCGAAACCGGTCGCAAAAATGCAATAAATTACGTGGTTTTTACAAAATTATTAATTACATTGTTTTCCAACTGTCGATTAGTTCAAGAGAATGAAATTCTATTGAAGGAAGAGGCTGTTTAAATCCAAGATGCGTGTATGAAGGAACATTTTGTATGGCGTAGTGGACTTTTTTCACGGCTATTTCAACTTTGAAGTCAAAAAACACCAATTTAGAGGCTTCGCAGCATATATGTTCCATATACGGATTTACTCAGAATTCGGAGTAGAACATTTCGTGTGTCTGTGTGTCCCCCCCCCTTATAACTTTTGATCCGCTCAATTTACAGGGCCCAAAATTTCAGAATATATAAACAGGTATAGGCCTACAAAACTTTTATACTCAGAATTGTGAATTTTTGTTTCAGTCTGGGGTTATCAATTTTTGAAATTTTGGTTTATTTTTCCATATATCTCAGAAACCATAAAAGCTAGAACGCTGAAAATTGTTATAAACATAGACAAATACAAAATCTCAAATTTATTTTTCCAACAAAATTCCAGGGTTTCTCAAACATTTTTATTAAGCAAAATTTTTTTTTTATGATAAGTTTACGAGTTTAACTGCCTATATTTCCAATTATTTAAAAATATCGAAATAAGCCGAAACACCCTAACTAGATAATTTAATTTTCTATAAAAAATATCAATATTGTAGAAGTACTTCTCAATTTTTTTTTAACAATATTTATAAAAATTTAATTTAGTGACGACATCGCTTCATACAATTTGTATGGCAGTCGCCTATACGCAATATGTAAGAAGACTTAATAAGTAGTTTGATACTTAATCTGCAAACATACATACAGACCATCATGCTTTTTTCATATTCCGGGTAGGATAAGTGAACTGACCTCCATACTGTCCTATCTTGACATTCATACCAACATGTGTTAAAATTTTCAATAATTTGGATTTATGGGTTTATAGTTTGATTCTTATTCTTCAACTCTTCATACTATCGCTATCGACAGTTGAATCTCATGTGTTACATGCAACTAGTATTATTAAAAATATTTTTTCGTTATGCATAATTATTATACAAGATATTGCTTCTTTCTAATTTTTATATTTTGAAGCACCATTTTTGTTCTACGTTTGATATTACAGTGGAATGAAATCTGGAACTTTCCCTCAATAAATTAAAAAAGTTTGTGTCTAAAAACATTTCATATATTGAAACAAAAATATATCTGTATAAAATTTAGTTCTTTAAACTTGTTATTTATTTATAAATAAGTACCTACGTTGCCTCTTGTAACTCATTGTTACAATACAATAGGTTTTTTATATTTCTATGGTAGTGTTGTGTTCCCCCCACTCGGTAGACATAAAAGTCTAAAAAAAAACACTCATAACTCTCCAAAAATGACCAATAGTATCCAAAGAAAAAGTTTTTTTTTTTCCACAAAAGCGGTCGCGGCGTAAACAATAATAAAAATGTGGATCCCCCGTACTGTGTACATACTTAATTTATGGTTTGAACTTGTATTACCACTTCGGGTAAACCAACAAGTATAAAAAGTTATTCTCAATAATTATACTTCATGAAGATAAAACGTAGCCAAATGACAAAACCGAGTCACAATGGTTAATGTCGTGAATTTTTAACAGTGAAACTAAAAGTAGGTAGGTATCATAAAATCGCATTTTGTTCTGCAAGTTCGCAAGTTATTATTAGATATCGATTATTTTATTTTTTTATCCCAGATCGAATATTTGTGTTTTGTTTCGTTCACAGCTTATTGTATTTTTATTGCATGTAACACATGAGATCCAACTGTCGATGGCGATAGTATAATAATATAGTTGAAAAATACATGCAAAACTATAAATCCTTAAATCCAAATTACACTGAAAAAAGGTATGTTTAAATTAACAGAACTATAGTGACTACAAAATATTTCGTTTTGTGCTACTTAATATTTTGTGCCCTCAGCCAAACAGTACAGTCATAAATAAATAATGTTTTATTATAATGTTTTATTATCTGACAAACAGGAAAATAATCGTAAAGGTAAATAAAGGGTTAAGTGATTCATTTAATTTAGATATCGCAACACCACAGGGGTCAATAATCGCACAATTATTATACCTTATCTACGTCAACGACATGACTGATATAGTTAAAAATAATAATTGTAAAATATATCAATTTGCCGATGATACAGCAATAGTTACATCCTCCAAAAATATTATCGATGCCGAACATGAAATGCAGTTATGTTACACTCGACTTTGCGCATGGGCTCATGATAAAGGGTTAGCAATAAGTGAAAACAAAACACAACTTCTGCATATCCATTCCTGTAACAACAAGACCACGCACAAATTACAAATTCTATCACATAATCATCAATGTTTGCATAGTAACTCTCAGAATAATTGTAACTGCCCATCATTGACAGAAGTCACATCATATAGGTATTTAGGACTTATCATTGACAAACACTTAAACTACAAAGAACACGTTGACTATGTTTGCAGTAAACTAAGAACTATGACAGCAATTTTCAACATAATAAGACCTAGATTAACCTTCTGCTCGGCCAGATTGCTGTATATGGCCCTCTGTGATTCAGTAATATCATATGGAATATCGTCATATGGATTGGCATATAAAACTACTCTAAATAAGATTGAAAAGATACAAAGAAGACTCCTAAAAATTATTATTACTAAAAAAATAGCTAAAAAGTTAAAAAGAAAAAATAAATGCCTTTTCGACCGATCTAAAGTATTGTCTCTTCAGAGGAGAGTGGAGTATAGCATTCTGGTTGAGCATTTTTTGAGACCTAAAGACAGACTACTAATAACACACGACAGACAAACTAGATCAGTGACCAACAAACTTTTACGTACAAACAAATTCAACAATGACTATGGACGTAGGACCGAAGATGTGCTGCTGCCCAAGGTCTGGAACCCCATACCTGCCAGATTGAAGCAGTGTGGATCCATCGAGGAATTCAAAAAGAAAGCCAAAGGATATAATATTACACAAAAATCCTCGATGGTTGATCTAAGGGGTGAGCGCGGGTTGTTCCGGACTTTGTAGGAAAAATGTAGTATTTACATACATGTACAATATTAGTTTTTAATTGTAGTTTATATGTATATATGTATGTATGTGTATATATACGTATATGCATATTTTTTATTTTTTGCATATTATAAAATTGTTACTATTAAGATCACAGCCAAAAATCCCCTTAAGGGATTAGGCAAAATAACATGATAATTGTAATTATATTCTTTATTAATAAAATAAATAAAAAAAAAATAAATAAAACGCAGGTAAGGCAGTTCGATTTTCATGATTTTTTTTTTCAGTGTATTGTATATTTTAGGGTTTTTTGTTTTCTTCATAAAACATGTATGTCAAGTAAGGGTAGTGTGGAGGTCAGTCCTTTTTTCCTACATCGAATATGTAAACAGCATGATGGTATATATGTATGTTTGGAGATTGAGAATCAAACTATTAAAAGTCCCCGTCCATTTATATGCTGCGAAGCCTCTAAGTTGGTGTTTTTTGACAAAGTTGAAAAACCATGAAAAATGTAGATCTGGCCATGCAAAATCTCGCGGATCTTGGCTAGAAACTTGTAGATCTGTCAAGAGAACAGATTGACAGTTTTTTTATATTACATCTCGGGCAACTAACAGATTCTATGTCAAATATTAATTTAACACGCACCCAATAACAAGTTGCCACATTCTTGAGTTTAAAAACAAAACAAACATAAGTCATATAAACAAGTTAGCGGATATTAAAAAATAATTATACTGATTTCAGTCGTTGCATTAAAAAAATTTTAGCAACCTTATTCATAATGAACATTTATCTACATCTAAAATTCAGAATCCATTCAGAAGAAAAAAAAACATTTTGTTTAAAATTTTAAAATAATTGCTACATGCTCTGTTTTTTTGTGATTTTTGATTGCATCATATTTTTTTTATACCAGAGAAGATAGATACTTCATTTCAATATTCACATCGAATAGAAATATATCGCTTTTAAGAGGATTGAATATTTTTGGCCCAAAAATTCACATTCTAACCACCTATTAAAATATGTAGCTTATCATGATTAAAAAATGAAGTTATATTTTCGTTTTTATTGTTACTTTTGCTTGCTATTCTTTCGACATCATTCGCTTAATAAAAGATCACAGACTTTATGCGAGGTTATAATATAACAAATAAAGAAGACTTTCAACGCTCAAAGCTTTGTTTTTCATTTGGTTTATTATGGCTGTGTGACACGATGTCCAATAATCGCGGAAAATTGGCGTTGTTTTTGAAGCAAACAATTCTCACAGAACTATAACGAATTGAATTATATACATATATCCACTATACAACTGGAGTTTTTATTATATATGGCTCGTATTATTTTATCTGGTGTACATTTTAAAATAACAATTTATATTTATTTTTAAAAGTTATGTGATGACTTCTTTTGTATAATAAATAAATGAAAATAATAAACCACTTACAATATTGTTTGCTGAGTCTAAAGTTGAAATTTAAATATCTGTAATTATCCATAAGTATTCTTAAATAATCTGAGTGCAGTTTCGAATACACCAGTTGATTAGATACATAGATTTTCAGCATGCCGGAACGCGCGCAGTGTTCATACATATGATAATATTTCAATATTTTGTACCATGTTTGACAATATTTCATGTTTATCAAGATGTTTTTCGCGATCTGATTTTTTTTTCGTACGTATCAATATATATTTAGCATCGTGTGTTGTATCTATTTTGATATTTTATCAGAGTTTCGTGGAACTTTTCTTTGTGATTAATACTTCTAAAGTGACTGTATTTTTTATTATGATAATAATAATAATTAAAGTTGCCCTCTCTATTAGCAGCTAACAAAACAAGGTAATCCCTTTTGACTTTTTAGCAACAAATTAACTTCTCATAACTTTTTAGCCAACATTAAAGGAAACTGATACAATACATGTTATTAACTCACATATAACCTATCAACTTACAAATTAGGTTATGTTTCATATTTTCCAACATACAAATGAAACTATAATGTACAATTTAATAAATTACTTTTATAATCCAAAATACAAATATATATTTTTATAAAAAAAAACATAATAAAAACAAAGCGAAAGTGCTTGTGATAAAGGTTTTGTAGAGAAAAAAAAAACAACCACAAATTCTATACCCAATCAATTTACAATATTTAAAATATCAATATATACAGAAGGGATCGAAAACCGCTTTATTAATCTTTCACTCAAGTACTCGCTTGCTTGCAATACAGATGCTTTAATATAAAACAAATTCTTAAGTAAATGTTTATAAAATTATAAAAGAGGCATCTCTTAATATATTATTTTTAGATATATATAACAATGATATAAGTAGAATGGTATTTACCACAAAACTAAGTATATTTTGATTTAATTAAATACCAGTTCTGTGTATCGTGTGTTCAAATGAAATGAGCTTTTAAAGTCTACTTTGGATAGTAATTTTCTATTCGATTAAATCTGGGATCGGGAAGTAATGTAACCTCATCTTACCTTTGCAAATATGAAAGAATTAAAAGTATCTAAATTATGTGTTTTTGGAAAAACGTTGGATATGATTCGTTCTGGTTGGTTGGTTGGAAGAAATTGCCTAATGGCAATAAGCCCGCCAGTGTACAATTATATTTTTATTTATATGTACATTCTCCAATATTAAATAATATAATACACACTATTCAATTTATTTTTTGATATTTATTGTTCCACTCCCAATATTATATATTTTAATTAAGTATATTACTTATTACGAATAAACAACCTTTCAGTTTAGTGTTTTCTTAATTCGTTGACGTTTTGTTTTAAACATTCCAGTGGCAAATATTTCAAATTAGCGGATTATCATTTACAAAATTCATAAATTATTTCTATTCCTCGATGGTCCATGGTAATAATTAAATTATTTCAATCATTCTGTTTACAATGTTAACATTTTAGTTACAAGTACCATATTTAAAAAAAAAAACGATTGTAATAGTATAGCTTGAAATTAACATGTGTTGTACACTTGCTACTTTTTAATTAGCAGAAAAATGGTTTTACGTCGAAGGCAGATAATATAATAATAGCCACTACCTTTATTTTTTCCACCACTCGGAATTCGATCTTATCTTTATAAAAAAGTATGTCCATATTAGAATATTTACCTAATATATTAAATCGGACATTATTGTGACTACGGAGTAACCCATTTTCAAAATTTATGATGGCCGGCCGACATAAAAGTGGGCACATCATCAGCAACGCCCACGTATAAATTCATAGTTGGTATGTATTTGAATTCATAACCTGCCACTAAAAGTATATTTTCCTTAATGGGTAGGTAACATCATGTTTGTTATAGTTAAAACACGCTTATTTGTTAAAGCTCGAAAATCTCCAGTCACGGATAGTTCTGTGCAGCATCGTATGATCTTATCGTCTCGAATGTGACAACAGGTGAAAATTAATATTCCGGTCATTTTATTATCCAATTACTCCCATATCTCTCTTCTTTATTACTACACACATGTACCGTGGTATCATATTATTTTTTCTACTTCTACTTCTATCATAACGATGTGAACTTGAGATAAAAGCTTTAACATGTTTATGTTCACATTCTGTTATAAAGATGTTATTTGATCATTATTATCAAATGTGTGTTGAAGACAAGTTCAGGTAGAGTAGTCGTTACATTTTAAACTCGAGTTTTATCGCAATCTCTTATTTTCTTGGAATTTCTCCTTTATTTTTACTGTGTGTTAGGTAGATACCTCATTAAAGTTGTTGGTTCCATTGGCTATTTATTCTTCTTGCGTGTTAATGAACGGATGCTTCAATTCATTTAATATTGTATTTCTGCAGTGCGTTAAGTTTAATGCAAACAGGAAGGCAAGATATTACCTCATTACGGGCCGTGTTTCGAGAGATTCTGTCAAACGATTAAAGCTATTGTAGTGTTAAGTGAATATGTTCAAATGAGTTATGTGGTTCGTAAATAATGAGATCACCAGATTCAACGATTCTTTGCTTCACGAAAGTCGTAATGAACTATCAGATTATTACGTGAATAGTTAGTGAATAGATAATTAAATTGATTATTCAGTAAATAAATCATATACGCATATGATGATAGGTTTGTTTTTGATCTGGGTACAAACGAAATAATCAACTTCAGAAAGTATACGAGGCTTACGTATCTTAGACACGTATCAAATATCGTTTGCTAGCAATTTTTGAAAGAAAGATTCGACATTGTCAATCCTTTCAATTAATTGTGCTTTCCTAGTGTTTCATACCTCACTATTTTACAAAGTGATAGTACAATAGCTGTATATTATTCTTTTTTAGAACTACGGTACAAAACATGTACAATCTGACCTATTTTTGCATTATACATATCTACATAATATTTTTTAATATTTCACCTCGCGTATGTATTTGATGTTTTATAGTGTGTGTCCTTAATTCAATTATTGATAGCAGAGTGTACCCAAGTAAAGGATATGAATTTTTTATTTATTTTATCCTTTTTGGGCACAAGTGCACAATGGCGGGCTTTTTGCCGAACGGCAATATCTTCCAACCAATTATTTTACTCAGCTTTTTTTTTAGAATTTACTCAGTATCAAATAATCCTTGCAATGTTCACTCAATATCTAAAAAGTATTATTGCTTGAAATGTATATGCATTTTATATGTATTCTTATATTTTAGTATTTTATAGTCTTAATTTTATAAATAGTCTTCGGTTTTATGTTATTTATGTATAATGTGTAATTTATGTTGTAAATATTTTTTTCCTTTTATTTTTACATGCTGCTGTATTAACAATAGTTTTAGTTTTTTTTATTTATTTTTCTATGACACCACATATTCAATTTCGTGAAATCCACTTAGTGGCTTCTCTATAATGTTCTAACTCTATGTAAATGTATAGTTTATTGTAATATTATGAAGCTGTTGGATTTCCCAAATAAAATAAAATAAATAAATATTAAACTGAGCTTTGTCTTTGTGTTCGTTGTTCAATAAATTATAATCTGTAAGACGATTAATATCGTAAGTCTCCAGAATGTGGCAACTTGTTATTGGGTGCGTGTTAAATAATTATTTGACATAGTACTTACCTGTAAGTTGCCCGAGAAGCTACATAAATAAAATAAAATAAAATATTACGAAAAAGAGTTATTTGAAAATGTCAGCTTTCAAAGAGAAAGACGTACCTCGTCGGCAAAGTATTTTATAGTGTTGACGAAATGTATAATGATAACATAATGAAATGTATAATGTATTCCAAACTGTAACTGTACGAGTCCTAGTATTTAGAAAAATCTACGGACGATATAATACAATAACAATAAATTAAAAATTATATATCTGTGTATACAAATTATATATCTGTGTATACAAATTATATATCTGTGTATACAAATTATATATCTGTGTATACAAATTATATATTTGTGTATACAAATTATATATCTGTGTATACAAATTATATATCTGTGTATACAAATTATATATCTGTGTATACAAATTATATATCTGTGTATACAAATTATATATCTGTGTATACAAATTCTCTCGGCTTATTTCGCAAAGAACAAAATTATATATCTGTGTATACAAATTCTCTCGGCTTTTTTCGCAAAGAACAAAAACAAAAAATACAAAAGCATGATTATGTACATAGGTATGTATTTACAAACATTAGTTACTAGACACACATACATACATTATTGTATGGCCAGTTAACCCTTCATACACCATTTCTTACAGTCGCCATTCTGTGACGGACCATTAAACATTTAACCTCTTGTGTCTCAATCACGATTCCGATGTACGCCCAAACATTATTCATCTGGTAACTTCATTAAAACCAATCCCTCTCTTGTATCTGAGAACACCAAGCAATTGACTTAAATTACAATCCACATTGATGATATCACGCCATCTAAGGTCGTATTGCGTGCTATGATATAATCATATGGATTAAAAATTCTAAATCAATTCAATTTGGATCGAGACGAAGGGACAAGCAATTTCAAGAATATTCTGCCAAATAACTATAAATCTGCGTAATGGAGTTTTGAAATGTTATTGAACCACATTTTTTTCGAGTGAATCATAATTTAATCACAGATCTTGTCTTACCCGATGAAAAATTCTCATTGAGGCTGGTATTACGATTGCTGGTTATTTTTTCTGCCTAGAAATGTCGATTTCATTGCTCAGCTGAGTCGCGAGTCCGATCTCTGTTTTTAATCGCGGTTTTAGTCTGTATCTGTGTAACGATAAACGTAAGACTCCAGAATGTGGCAACTTGTTATTGGACATGTGTTAAATGGACAAATAACGCTAAAACTAAGGGGCAAGTCTGGTCCGATCGGCGAAATCAAAACCCCAGTGATTACCCATATCATGGATATAATTATCATACGGAGGTATATGACATCTAAAGATATTATAGAACTCCATATATTAATTATATCCATGATATGGGTAATCACTAGGGTTTTGATTTCGCCGGTCGGACCAGACTTGCCCCCCTGGTGACTGAAAACATGATATATCAAAACCGCCCAATGCACTATGAAGTTACGTGTTAGTAAGGGTTACTATCGCGTGCATTAAAAAAAGTTTATACGTGATTTAAATTATCGGAAAACCAAAATTTATCGATTTTTTGCATTTTAATAGCAAACCTTACATGAAATGAAAAAACTTTATCGGTCATTCACTTTTTGTCATACGGTATAGTTGGTTGGGGTGGCCATAGAATAATAATAAAACTATAGAATACTCATTCCCATACAATACCTCGCTGAAAAAGTGAAGCCGTTTTATTAGCCGGCTCGTGTCAATATATGTATGACTCTGCAATAATTTAGCAAGTAATTTTGCTATTTTGCTAACTATTCCGTAAATAATTTTGCAAACAGTTAAAAAATACCCTATTTGGGGAACGTATTATCACGCAGACGACCAAATGATTACTGAATGCTCGTAGCAAAATGAATATTTATTTATCTTTCAAATGACAAAATTTCTACGAATTTACAAGGACCACGATGATTTTTTCTGAAATCTTAGACTGAATTTTTACTACTCACTACCCCAAGGTGATATAGTGGAGAGTGAAGAATTCGCAATTTGTAAGTTTTTTTTAGCAGGTTATTTAAACTCATTTTCATGAAAATACTGAAAATTTTCTTAATAACATTTGTATACTTTTTGGAGTGACTTGGTAGTGAAAAGTATAGCGTTGGCCACAACCCACTCGTTAAACATACTTTTAACAAATTCAATATAATCCATTCTGTAGATGATCTTTGAGCGAAACGCGTCAGTGGTCAAACTAATTTATCAAGTGGAAAAAAGTTAAATAATTGTTTTCACTTATTTTGAGTAATAATATTTTGTTATAATGGAATTCCATCACGAACTCTCAGTCAACAAACTGGAATTAATTCAATATAATGTCGACCGCCGGCCGTGGCAAAGTTGGTTATCCGTTTGGCTTCTGGGCGAGCGTTCTGGGTTTGATCCCCAGCAGAGAAGTAATTTTTATAAATAAAAAAAAACGATATTAAATAAATAAAAAAAAAAAAGATTCTTCCCCAGGAAAGCAAGAATTGTGTTAAATCTATCGCCACATTTGTTTTTTCCTTCTTATTTCTTTTTGTTATTTTATCGAAATTTCTTTGTTTGTGTGAACTATATAATACTGTTTGTACATTATCTGATATTTTGTCTCTTTTTGTTTATGTAAGTATTATTTTTATCTGTTTGTAATTTTTTTTCATTCATTCATTCATTATAAAAGACAAATAATGATTTATGCCGTATATTGTATTTTCAAAATTTTATCTTTTAAGTTAATATAATATTATGTATGTGGATAGGTACGATGATAATATTATATTTTTCATTCAAAGCAGGTATTTCTTTAACTATTTTGATCTTTTTTTATGTTATCTGTATATGAGTTATGCTTCTCGTCTCTTGCCTTCATTGTTGTCACGTTAAAATGACGCATTAGAAATATTAATATACAATGGAATTTTTCTTTCAACTGTATACGTCTACGCTTTGGTAGAGTTAAGCTGAACCACACATTGAAACAGAACTCCAAAACATGCAGCTGACTATAACTAACCCTTTGTAGTACCCAAACAATATCATTAAATCATATTGTATTTACTTTATAACAAATAAGCATAAGTGCCCTTGAAATAGTCTTTTAATATAAAACGGCGTTATAAATAATGATTATTTTACATTACTTCTCGGGCAACTAACAGGTACTAACTCAAATATTAATTTAACACGCACCCTGTAACAAATTGTCACATACTACTAACGATATTAATTGTCTCACAGATCCAAACTGAATACACAATTAAAAACTAACTGAGCCACGAAGGTCGACAAATTTATCGTTGATTATTATTATTATATAAAAAAACAACCGAACTCTTCATATTAACCATTTCAGTAATTTTAATTTAAAGTTTGAACAAAGTTTAATAGCTAGGTATAAATTAATATCAGAGTCTTATTTTATAGATTTATTGTTGTAGAAAAATGTACTCAGTAAAGATGTTTACTGTGAGGCACCGTCTTACAATAGTGATTCCACTCTTCTGTTATAGCTCTCGAGTGTCTCTAAACTATAAAACTTTCGAAAATAACATGAAAGAAAATGTTCTTAGATTCGTAGTCACATCAAAAATGTTCTTAGATCGGAATATGAAATAGAAATCAGAGATGTCTATGTATCAATTGGATAAAAAAAATCAAATTGACCAACTGCATTTGGGATTAATTATGAAATAAGTTTATAGATGAAAAACATGATTAAAAAAATTCGTCTATGTTTAATTTATTTATTTGTATATTTCTGTACTATACAAAGTCTACTATGGCAATAAAGTAATCATAAGACAACAAAGATTACAGAAGTGTAGAGAAAAAAAGAGAGAACGAGGCGAAGAAGAAGAAATCAAGTATAATCAGGTAGATATTTTTGTTTTAGCCTTTTTTAAATATGTTTTCAGTTAATAGTATTAATTTCATATTGTAATTTTATCAACATACCAAACGAGCCGTGTTTAAGTCACTCGAATTATTCGAGCAAAACTGCTTCGTTTAAAAGAGAACAAGAAATCATAGGTTTAATTTTGACGTAATTAATTTGTTTGAAATAATCGCAAAACTAAACATAAACATTCCTTTAATCAAATTAATGGATCAAGTTTTGAATTCATGCGTCAATTGAGAATCGACAGAATCATGGCTGCCGAAAAATAAGTCTGTCGAAACATGAAATTTATAAAGGAGGTTTTATGTTATTTTTATTTTAATAAAGAAAATTATAATTCAATGTTTGAGGCACGTATTATGACTCGAGTAAATGATTTAATTAAAAGTAAGTGAAAATATTTTGCTTTGTTGAAACTGGACGCGGAATTCTCAATTATTACTTTCTCACTCGAGAGAAGACTGTCTTCTTCAAAACATTCTATGAATAAAATAATCTTTATAAAAGTCTTCTCACTTTTATTCCCTGGCGAAATTCTTCTGCGAATTACATTTTGAAAACTTTCTCTTCTTTTTCTTATAAAAAACTTTTCGTGAAATATCATTATAGACTCCACAAAATGTACTCACTTTAACTTTTGTAAATTAAATGGAATAAGCTTTACTGGCAATTACGTTAACCAACTTTAGTAACTATACCTACATCTTTAGTTTGTCGTAAAAATAAAAGATAATTATTATTTGAGTGCCTCGATATTACGATGTTTTGCTGACTTTTTTAATGTTATTTCTTTTATAAGTAAATAAATTTCTAATGAAATTTTCCGCGTTTTATCTACATTTTTACAGATTTGTACTAAATATTTAAGTATACCGTTTTTAAGGCCACAATTTTTCTCTTAGGTATAGTATATTTGATTATTTGCTATTAATTAAAATCATTATTTTTGTAAGAGTAATAAGTCAGTCACTTTTCAGTCTTTCATCGGCGCATCAGCCCATTATGAACCTTGGGCTTCTCCGAAAATTTTCGCACATTTAGACCAGTACATCGCCTACGCTCTCCAGTTTGCAACGCCAATCCTCTTTGAATCCTCCTGCATGCCATCCATCTCAGCTTGGGTCCACACCTCGTCTCCATTCCGGTCGTGTGTCGATAATCTTTTTGAAGTTCGGCCTTCCTCCATTCACTGCACGTGCCCTACCCATCGAATACGATGTACTTTATATATTTAATTATGTTAGGATCGCTGTAAAAGCTATTCAGCTCATGGTTGTATCTTAATCCTTCATATTCCACTCTCACAAAGAAGCCCAATGATTTTTATCAAAACCTTCCGTTCAAAGACCAACAGCGCATTTTCAGCCTTCATATTAAGCACCCAGTATTCAGCACTTTTCAGTCTTTATTATACTTTATTCTTGTAGTTTCCTATCCTTGTTCATCTTTACTATGCGTAACTTTTTTCTTGTGATCTAAACATTTTGATGGTAGTGCATCCAAGTTAAAGATGTTATCTCCATCCTGCGATACTTCATAAAATAGAGAATCTCATACTTTCTGTATAACTCTTTGAATGTTTCTGCACATCGTGCAGTTTCTATATTTTATTACTCGAATAATTTTTGTTTCTTTATATAATTAAACGCATGTTTTATATCCATTTTTTTTAAGTTTTTCAAGTATTATTATTTTTTTATTTCAATTAAAAATATTATTAAAAAAATTTTATTTTTTCTCTATCCTATCCATTGTCTCCTTTGGATATGAAAACTGTCTCGTAGTCATAAAACTCTATTTTCCTTTATTAAGAGCGTATTTAAATATATTTAGAATAGCGTAGTACAAAATTATTAAAATGATTTTTAAAAGAACTCACGTTGAAAGGGTTAAATATTTTAATATTATTTTTTTGTTATGAACATTTGATTGTCATCGGCTATTCATCTTGCTTCAAGTAGGCCCCACATACCTGCACCACTCAACTAATATAATCCTCTTAGCGTCTTCTTTTCAACATCTTGTTAATTTCACATCACTTCACACTGCCTCACTCTAGTTAGAGATGAGCCAACAAAAGTCCGGAACGTATTGGACTGTCTTTAATTTACAAATTAATCTCACTTAAATACTTTTATTTTACATCTAATTATATTTAATAATGAAGTCGTAAATGTTGCATTTCGTATTTTATCTTTACTATTTGACATTTTATAAATCATTATATTGATTTTCTTTGAAATAATGTCAGTCGATTTGATAATGCAAATTTTGAGCGCAGTTTATAAAAAAGGCATCGAAATGTGTACCTACTTTCAGAGAATAAATAATAAAAATAATCGTAACTAAATGGCGAGGAAAAATTACGAGTCTAAAATAAATTATCTGAGGGATAGATATAAACTGTGGTAAAGATTACTTCAAATAAGTACTTATATAAAAAATATACAGAAGCATAAGAAGATGCCTGGGTGTATGAGAAACAATCAATGTTTGTATATAGGAATGCAAATTTTTTTTTCGTTAGTTTTGCCAAACTTCATTTAAATACCACCTCGCATAAGAATCTTAGTTTGACCATGACTATCTTTGGCCATCACTAGTCTAAATAGATACATATTTTTAAATCACTTTATGGAGTCGTTTTATCATTTATTTGTTTGACAGAACTATGCTGGCGACCCTTCTGTGTCCGTCTTATAAATTAATGTCTACTTTAAAATGTTAAATTGGTATTTTTAACATTCCACTTGGGCTGGTATACCTAGGTACTAATGTACAAGACATGTAGGAAATACATAAATTATATAATGTTGGTACTCTCCACGACTCTTAAGGCAATGAATTTATAAATTTATTACGAAATAAATTTATTGTAAAGAATTTTTAAATTCTCTGAACATTAAGCAAAATGAGCAAATAGTAATGTATAAATAACCTAACTAATAATAAAAAAAAACATAATAAATACGACTCAAAAATTATTTATCGAGATAGTGTCTGTAAGGTTATTGAACGCAGAAATATCATTTAATAAATCAAGCTTGATATTCAGTGAAAAAACACCAGCTTTTTGAACATGAATAACGAGTAGGTATATAATATGATTAATTCTTACTTATTGTAAATGCATCTTTATTAAAAAATATTATTGATAAAAGAAAAGATTTTATTTGTAAGTTTATTTAATTTTAAACAAATGAATGTTTTTACTTCGCTAAAAATAGACTTTGATATAAGCCAAGCTGCGTAGCTCAAAGCCACTGCGTTCAGCAAATGAACATAATTTTACATCTCAGTATAGTTTCCGGAAAACAACTAGAACACGTAACTTGAGTGCGCAAATCGTAAAATTGTGTCCATTTGCTTGGTTGGTATATGTGCAAACCACATCCATGGCGAAAAGGCTCAAGAAGTTTGGTGGCATATATACTTCGATAATTGTACGAATTCGTTGTTTCAAATTCATATTCCGAAAACTATAAAAATTCCCATTTGGTATATAAAACTTAATATATTTATTTTATTGCCTACTGATGTTTCGTGCCAACAAAATGTTTGATTTTAAAATGGTTTTCGGTGTCCTCTGAATGGACATAGATTTATCTTCTGATGCAGCATTTTCTATCACTGCCATATGTGTATTTTTTATTCCTTTTAAGAGCTTTTACTTAAACCTTTATATTTTGTACATGTCATGAGATTGCAAATTTCATCACTAAATATAAAAACCTTTATTAATATTACACAATTTTATCAATAAATATTATAAAACCGGAATTTTTTTTTGTTTACGAAACCTTTGTTTTCCTTTTCAACAATAATTTATTACAAATAACCATATACAATCAAAATATTTTATAAATCTGAAAATATGTATAGTTATATTTAACTTTAAACTTCATTCATGAAATGAAACAAATAAATAAAAAACAAAAATAAAATACACAAATAAATAGAACATATTATGTGTATTTAAAGAAATATGAAATTTTATTATAGTGTATCAGTTGAATTTATTTATTTTTTCTACTCTTTCATTATTTGTTAAATAAAACTCATTACCTACTAAATACATTGAAAATGTTTCATACTATGATAAAACAATCTTTTTAAAACTAATTACGTATTTTAAAAGAGGTAAATGTATTTGGTTACTTTCTTCTTTGTTATAATGTTATAGATATGTTAAGAAATCTTTTGGTTTTTTAAAATGTCGAATAATGGATACATAAGTGTGTATATTCATAACGTAAATATATCCTTCATGATTTTTTTTTATTTTTGTGATTGAGATAGCGTTGTCTGGTAAAAGAGCGTATTGAGTTAATAAGTGAAATAATATATTACACCTTTTAAATAAAACGATTGTCCTATAAAAAATAAATATAATTTCTTAGAATATTAACTCTAGTTTAATTAATTGTTACTTATTGATAATTAAATTGATTTATATTGCCCATTAAAAGCTCTGTATTAATTATGTTGATATTGAACATACGTAGGGATATATGATAACCGTTGAACTCTGACTTAAAACAAATTGAACAATTATTATCCTTTCGTTTTCTGCATATCCTTTTCTAATCTACACTCACAGAACATACACACATACAGACATGTTCATAATCATTAACAGCATTATACTAAAAAGGATTGTACTCGATCCTGGATATATAAAAAGTCTTGTATGTATAGCCACAGTGAATCCCAAAGCTCGCATTATTAATTCAAATCTGGTTTAAATGTTCGTTTGGAATGTACATATTTGCACAGTTAAACCTTATCCAGACGAGTGCCTAAAAACCATGAGTCAAGATAAAACACCACTTGTATTGGGGATTTATTCCCGCTCCGTACTATAACGTATCCTACCTATCAAACAATTTGCCGGTGTCCTTTTTCAAAATCTAAATAAGAGATTCATTTGTTTCGATTCTTTCGGGACACTTGGGAGTTTTTTCACGTCGACGCGGATTTTTTTAAATCGTAATTTAAAAAAAACATGTGTGTAAAAGGGGAATAAATTTTGCATAAATAATTACTTCAAATAAAGTAATCACGTTATTTCGGTCTTGTGAATAACAAAGCTCTTGATTTCAATTACTTTTTTTTTAAATAAAACGGTGATGGACACTGAATTTATTTTAATTATTAAATTAATGGTGTAGAGATGAAACATATTAATATGGTTGGATAAAACATCTTATTGGTGTGAATAGGTACCAACCAAAGACCTTATAATAATATAAGGTCTTTGGTACCAACCTACCTATCTACTTGAAAATATAGGTACATTAGATTAGTCGTTGTCACATACACAAAATGGGTGGTATGATTAATAAAAGTTACCTCTGTATATGTTTTGATATTTTATTTTGTAAACATAGTGCTCAATTACAAGTAATACAATAATATGAAGTTATCCATTTGAGGACCAATTAAGTTTACCTACAGAAATAATCACACCCATGTAAATTCTAATGGCAGATTTATAAGGAAAGTACTGGAAGCATATTATATTATTTGGATTTGAATATACCTATTTATTTATTTATTTTTATTTATTTATTTAATATTGCTTCTCGGGCAACTAACAGGTACTATGTCAAATATTAATTTAACACGCACCCAATAACAAGTTGCCACATTCTGGAGACTTACGATATTAATTGTCTCACTGATCTAGACTGAAAACACAATTAAAAACTGTGTCTCCACCGGGAATTGAACCCGGGACCTTTGGCTCAGCAGTTAGATATCTAACCAACTGAGCCACGAAGGCCGACGATTTATTTAATTTGATTATAAGTAATATATTCATTACATTTATATAATTATACAAAACCAGTTTGCCAACTATTGTGACCATCGTGAATGATCTTATTTTTTGAAATGTCTTGTATAATTTTTGTATATATAATATTGTAAAATCTTCCTTATACAACTCGCACAAATAGCTAAGTCAGGTCATTGTGATGTATTTATGAATAGACACTCAAAATTGTTCTTTAATTTTTCATATTCAATCATAATTCTCACACACTCGATTTGATAATTCTATAACTGTCTTGTGTTTATATTTACTTGATTTGTGATCGTATTTCAACTGTTAACTGATTATGAATTCACAAAATAAGTTGGCTGAAATATATAACTCAACAATTTAAAAGTCGATGTATTCAATTATAATTATCTGACGAAGGAAATGAGAGGTCAAGTCAATCAAGACAATACTGTCTCCGGATGCAAAGAAAAAATGTGGAGGAGGATAATTGTGTTAAGATCACAAGCAAGGTCAGAATATATTATAAAGTTTACATCAATCAAATTATGTCTTGAAGTTATTGCGAAGACAACGGAAACATATGTATAATGTAATGCTGTCACTATAGAGATGCGAACCATAACATATGTTTACAATGATAGCAACTCTGAGATCTTTATGATGTAAAATATAAACACACATGAAAGTAAAGTTACCAACCTTATAATATTTTAATTGCTCTTATGACGATAATAATTGTGATTGATTGGAAGACATTGCCAAATGATAAAACAGTATTGTGGTTGATAATAAAACATTGCCAATAATTGGTAAAACACATTTTGTGAAAATAATAATAATAAAATAATCTAATTTTTAGTGACCGACCGAAGGTTCTGTTTCGGTTTCGGCAAGTTTCGGCAATAAAATCTAGTTCGGCATCAGTTTCGGTTTCGGCAGACAATCTGCCGAACCTTCAGCCGCGCTGAAACTCTGCATTCGCGAATTATCGCGCGTCGTTCGGCTGACTTCGGGTAAGTTCGTGACTCGAGTGTCACCCGCCATCATCAATCAGTTCATCAGTTGAGTTCGCCGGCCAGTCGTAGAAAAAAAATGTAGAAAAACTGCTTTTTTAGCGTACAATATTAGGCTTTTTAGTTACGATTACCAAAGTAATCTATTAATTTATTAAAAATATTTCTTTTTTTTATTAGCAGAAATAAAAAATATTTTTCCACATACTTACTTCAAGTATTGTTTTTTTATTTCACTGAACACGTGTTAACTGTGAATAAGCCAAATTTCAGTAAACAATAGATTTTACTGTATGAAATAGTTTCGGTTTCAGCCGAACTGAGAAAGATACCGAAGATTCGGGTTCGGTTTCGGTTTCGGTAGAAAATCCTGTTTCGATCGGACACTAGAATAAATTAAACCCTGCGCAAGTGGCGAGGGAATGAATCACGTATTAAAAATTATTACTAACTAATAACTTTTAGCAATTTCCATATTTATTAGCACTTCCGAACAAATAAATAAGTTATCATAATATTGAGACAAATAATAATATCGATACCAGAGTTTTAATGTGTAACAAGTCGAACATCTCAATTCCTTTTTCCTTAATTTGCTGTTTCCTTTTAATAATTATGTAACTTGTTCAAGAGGGCATATACTATAACGCCAAATCTAGTGACTGAAAAAATTATATAATAAAACCACCTAATGCACTATGAAGTTAGTAAGGGTAACTATCGCGCGCTTTAAATGGGTTTATACGTGATTTAAATTATCGGAAAACCAAAATTTGTTGATTTTTTGCATTTTAAGAACAAACCTTACTTGGAGTGAAAAAACCTTTTTTGGTCATTCACTTTGATCTTACGCTCTTCACTATTTAGGCACTTAAAAGATTTATCAACGACAGATAATTATAGTGTAATTTAAAAAAAAGTCCTGTAAACAAGGATATTTTAAATATCATTTTTAGAGGAATTTGTGATGAATTTTTAAATTATGTGATAAACATTCAACAGAGAAATGTTGAAAATACTTATCGTTTGGTCATTCACTTTGATCTTATGCTCTTCACTATTTAGGCACTTAAAAGATTTTTCAACGACAGATAATTATAGTGTAATTTAAAAAAGTCCTGTAAACAAGGATATTTTAAATATCATTTTTAGAGGAATTTGTGATGAATTTTTAAATAATGTGATAAACATTCAACAGAGAAATGTTGAAAATACTTATCGTTTTTTTTTAGAAACATATTGTTTAACATATTTAGGAAATTTGATTTCTAATTGGGGTGTTTAGGTTTATATGCCCCCTTAATCCATTAGAACTAAAAAGAAAAATCGTTCTACTCACCATTTTTAAGGGGTATCTCCCTTTGTTAATCATACAGTATTAATATTTCTGATTCAGGTGGTAATAATACTAATTCAAATGGATTTATGGACGTGTTGCCTTTAAAAACTCGGGTATCGATTTTATAATGTAATATCGAATCCACTCTTGTCTAATGAAACATGTTTCCACCATATGAGCACTAAGCACCTCAACGATTTGCCAATCAATAATTTATTCAATTTGAAATCAGTCACTGACTGACTGACATCGCTGCGCTGCACGGAAATTCAATGAACAGATAAACTTAATTCTGAATTTAACACGAAATGTTGAAACCATAATACCAGTGTCATGGAAGGACAGTTGGAGCAGACAGACTGCTTCAAATGTCAATATTCATATGTTCCATTTTTGTTTGGGTAACGCTATTAGTTAAACCAGCTAAGATTTGAGCATTTGTTAATTTATTTATTTATTTATTCATCTTTCTGTACATACTCGTAATATAAACAAATTTATTGTACACTAGCGAGCTCATTACCATTAGGCAAGTTCTTCCAACCAACCATATTACAAAGTATGACAAAATTGTGTATGTACAACAACAAAAGAATAAGAGCCAAAAGAAAACAAAGAAAATATACATAACACCAAAATACTATAAAAACAAACAAAAAAAAATACTTCATAGTAAAAAAAAACCATAGGTTAAGGAATAATGACACAGAAAAGAGACGTGAGACATTTAGTCCTAGTATTGGTTCATTATAATATAATTTTATTTTTATTTTCTAGAATTAATTTACAAAATAAGATTTTTTGAAAAAATGAATATATCCTCGTTAAACAAGTACATATACATCTTCCTACATTCCCTAACATAAGCATAAATGCTTGTGCTATAGGTTAACGAAATCGGTCGAGGCAGGATTCGAACTCGCGACCACTAGATTACTAACCTAATGCGTTAACTGCTCTGCCATCGACCCATCTTGCCCCCTGAAATCAATTACTAATCATTTTGTAAGTATCTATGTACGTGTGTTTGTATTTTTTATTACGATCTAATTTTTGAGAAAATATTAAAAATCTATTTTATCTACATATTCTTGTTTTGGTATAGGTAATAAATCATTTTCGATAATCACGAAATAAAAGTTTTTCTAACCAATTTGAATATCGATAAATGAAAAAGATTCGAGGAATGTGATTCTGTTTGTTAACTAAATAAATATTCATATTCATATTCCGTCTGTGAATTTCATTAATTTCTATATACCCCACATTTTATTGATTGTAGATTTGGTATACAGTATACATAATGCCTCGCCTTGTAGGTACCTGGTACCTTCCTTACATTACTTCACTTTACCTCAAATTCGAATCATATTTAAATACAAGACCCACATTTTACTCATTAACAAAAGACACGCACGACATTTTGTTATTTGTTATTATAAATCACATGGCATTATAATAACATTCACAGACACACATTGAAGTGTCTTATTCGCTTTTATAGATATGTATATTCAAATCAAATTGAATATTAAATCAGGAACATCTTACTGAGGAATATGTAATAGTGGAAAGTTATATTTTCGCAATTTTTATGCATATTTTTTACATAACCTTAGTTTTTGTAATATGACGTATGGTGCTCAAACAAATTTTGTTTTTTCCAAATGTCGATTTATACATGAGAATTTATGTCTCTTAACATATCGACAGTTTTAATCGAAGATGCGCCATAGTGCCCTAAATTTCAGAAAATATTGAAAATTTTAGGTCTATAACTTTTATACTGAAAGTTTTGAATTTTTGTTTCTTGAATTTTGTTTTGACTGAACTCCACACCATCCTATCCTGACATACATGTTTTGTAATAGTAAAGGAAAACACAATATCTTAAAACATTTAATAATATTATTGTTTGGTACGTATTCTTCAACTATACATACTATCAACATATCGCCGTCGACAGTTGGATCTCATGTGTTACATGCAACTATTCGGTACATATTCTTTGATCCAGTCAGTTTTATATAGACAGCAGCTGACTTCGCGAATTCTGATAGTATATGTACAAGGATAGAACACACGGTTTTGGGACTGCTCACGTATATTTTCAAATTGTAAAACCTATGTTTTTTTTAGAAACTGTACATAATTATTAATCACTTATCGCGTATACTTTCCAATAAAGAACGCTAACACTTTTGAAACTATACTGTAATAGTACCAAGGGGGACTTACCTAACCTAACATATCCTTACGTAACCTTGTATGCTTTACAAGTATTTATTACGAGTAACATGTTCACATCTTAAATCTATAGTTACAGTGTCAGAACATATTGGTCTTATTGATCTAAATAATTCACTACAGCACTACCGTGTAAAAATAAATGCAACTAGTACAGTAGTACGTACAACTCGTGTATACTTTCTGGGAATTATGTATTTTTCTTTTGTGTTCTGAATCTATACAGTGCATAAACACTATTGATGCGTGCTGGCCTTGTGTACTCTCCAAAGTTACGTTGATTTCTTATGTATAATTTTATTTTTAAAAACTATAGCAATGCTCTTATCTTTTAACCAATAAAAATGGGCTTCATGAAAAGAAAACTTAAAGAAAAAAATCCACCCAAATTATAATCTACTTCATGTTAATATATTATGATATATGTATTTCATGACGTGTACTCTCACTATGCATCGAAGCTTTTAGTGTTGGCCAAAACCCACTTTATCAGGTTCTATTTATTTTTATAATATATATTTCTTTCGAGACTTTCTGTCTTATATATGGTGCACTCTTATCTTCACTATCGGTTAACGGTGGGCCAGTTGTTTCCACATTATTAGGTCTCTTTGGCACTTGTGTAGTGTCTGCAAGGTTTTAGAGTTTACCGGACTCTTCGTATGTTTTTTATGTGTTCTTTAAAATTTTTGCTAGGGGCCGTTATTAGTTCCCATAAGCAAAACGGTAGGTGGTGGCGAAGAACAATATATATTGATTGGATGAAATTGCCTTTTGGTTATAAACATTTGATATAGCAATATAATTTTTTTTTAGATGTGTGGCACATAAAAGAAATACATATTTTTGTTTACATTTTTTTCCTTATATATTATGTAAATTAAGTGTCCAAACATATTAAAATAAGACACCGGATAATTAATTTAAACATTTTGTTCCGTTGAACTAAATCCTAGAATCAATTATTATAATAATTTTAATACCTGTTTGTTTCTATAAGCTTTATATTTAAAAGTGGTTAATAGTAAATACCGTCGTATTTATGCTGTATAAGGGCACAACTAAACGAAAGCCTTTATATGCAAATAAGTCTATCGTAGGACTCAATTCACTAAAGCTATTTACGGTGACAAAAGCCAGTTTATTCTCTATTTCACACTGTATAAAATTCAACAGAAAATCTATATATATTGAATCTTGTTTCCTCGTGTAAAATGGGATTGAATATATAAATTCCACCCTTCCCAGACATACACCCCATAAAGTTATTTATTATTCATAGGTTTAAATTTGTGGTGGAGTTGCCATACAGAGGTTTTTTGAATCGTCCGACCACTAACATATTATCGAACATATAGAGAATATATCTCTCGTGTCGATCGAGATAACTTTGATAAATTCATACAGGACTGCGCATTTTGTGGTAGGAAAAAGCTAAGGTAGTAGTCGTCTGTAAGAAAATATGCGCGCATGAGAACATATCGAGCAGCCGTATTGCGTGCTGTGAAAAATTGAAAGAAAAATATATATTAAAAAATATTATATAATAATATTTGATAGTAAATTTATTTTTATTATTTGTTGATCAAAATTAACAAAGGCCCTCGCGAGCAAACCGTCATTAATCACAATAATATATTAATCGAAACCATGTTTTGCTTTATAAGTATTAAAAATAAATGTATATATATAGTAATTTTGTATTTATCGACTCCCATTCACCGGTATCGCTCTTCGAAGAGCATCGTCAGAATGGTAAACAACCTCTTCTTGAGTCCATTATTGGACAAAGACCTACCGCTTTGACTTCCACTGTTCTCTCTCCTGTGCCATTCTTCGCCATTCTGGGTTCGCTACTTTTTTTATGTCTTCGTACCATCTGGTCTGGGACCTGCCCACGCATCTGCGTCCTGTTCTTGACCTCCTGTCCATCACAACACTTGTCCATCTTACTTGGTTATTGGTTTTAAATAAAACTTATAAATGCGAAAGAAACATTGATTATTTACAATATTGGATTTATATGGCGTTCGTATTGCTATGTTTCCCTATTTGGGTTACCGTGTTTATATAATCAACAACTTATTAAAATAACTCAGTTGTAATTCAAACACCACCAATAGTCACAAACACTAGTTTCTGACGGCAGATGAATGAAGGGAAAATTAAACGGTACCTATGCAATAAAATACGACAACGATCTAACAGTATGGTGTGTACGTAAATCCCATTCCCCTTATTTTTTTGCTAGGTTCAGTTAGCCTTCAACAACAATAGCGACTCGCGTGAGTGAGTTGCTGTATAAATAAATGGAAATTAGTCGCAGGAACCCCTTTGCCATTTCAGGTTTGTAATAAATTTATTATGTATTCGGATTGGATCACATTTTTCATATAAATAATAATCTTACGTAACCTACTATTTTTAAAACTATTTAGTATTTTTTATTTATCCAGTTCGTAAATAAACATATTTCAATATGTGTGCGCACGCGTATTTCCGACTCCCGTCCCTTGATCCGTCTGTCGCCAGACGCTTGTCACAAAGTCTTTATTTTTGTATAGGTATATTTATGAAAAAAAAAATAACAAATTCCTAGAATCTTAATAAAAACACTTGGGCAATTAGTAACAGGGGGCATTTGTAATGTAGGACACTCAGAGACAGTGTAACTTATGTTTTATTCCCTCGATCATGAATATTCAATTTAGATCACAAATTTTCCAGTTGCGCGAACATTTGGAAATGGCAGTCCTTTTATACTGGGTTCATTTTGGTTGTCTCCGGCATTAGATTTATGGTAAAACCGCTCTATGTGTTTAATCTTCTGCCATAATATACCAACCTTCCTATGTTCTTACTCTACTAATAATACATACATATATCATCCCTTTCACTACATTATTAGTATCGATCACATAAGTCACTGTAATATTATTTTAACTAACTGACCTAATCACTATCATACGACAAATTCTATACTATTTATTTCTTTATCCTCCATGAATTTTATTTAATTATGGTGTACTTATGTATTATGTTATTCATGTTGAGAATATAAATCAAACGGTATTTTTGTTTACTGGAAAATGAAAAACATTTATTATTTGATTTTTCATGGTTAACATAAAATTATAGGATACATAACATTGTTTTTTTATCATGATAATTATGGATTAATATTTAGTTGGGTTTTAATTTTTTTTTTAATATTGATGCAACCATTGTTCTCTGAATTTTGTAGAATATTATAAACATGCTCTATACCGACTACCATGGCGTCGATTGACTAATAATGCCTTTTTCTAAAATTGAGTCTCAGTAAAGAAGAAATTCGTTGAAATGCATTTCGTACCTATTAATATTTCTTTTCTGGGTTGAAAATACTAGGCAGTTGATGTTTAGCAATGTAGTCCTCTCCAATAAACCATAACCGACCAACACAGAGATCTTAAAATAAAAAAAAGATTATATTGATGCATCATTCAAAATAATTAATTTATTGAAATAAAATGGCTACTATAGGTACAGGGTGTCTCAAAATAAAGTTTATATTTAGTGGATCGATTAAAAAAAAGTAAGCCGTGTATAGAAAAAAATGTTTATTAATTATTAAAGTACACAATTTGGGAATTTATTTCTTAAAAATAATATCGTCCAAATGTAGACCCTCGCGTTCGCAGCACTCATTTAATCGAACAGTAAAATTACTTATGACGGCTCGGCAGATGGACTCAGTGATGGCTACCATTTCGTGACGGATATTTTCTTTAAAATGCGCCAGATGGAAGTCGGTTTACTGGCGTAAACTTTAGATTTAAGATAACCCCATAAGAAAAAGTCCATAGGGAGGTAATCAGGACTGCGTGGAGGCCAATTTATGTCACCTCTCCTGGAGATCAATTTGCCTGGGAATATTTCACAAACTCGTGGCAGAGATGTGTTGGACGTGTGTGACGTTGCTCCTTCCTGCTGGAACCATGTTCTTTGGTTATAGCCAGGAAAGTGTTTCTCTAAATGCGTAATACATATTATAATATATCAATAGATTCGTTCACACTGCCATCTATTCAAAGCTTAGACAACTTAAAAATGAATTGCGGCCCATTTTTCTTATAAAAATCCTTCGAGTGGTGTAGGAAAGGTATAAATTTTATTGTGATTGTATGTATTTTTTGATGAGAAATATAAAAAAACCTTAGAAATAATAAAGTTTTTTTTAGATCTCAATAACAGCGCCACCTATCGGGTAAAATCTCGTATATTTCAAGCACAACCAACCATACACAATTACAAATTTTCATTGAAATCGGTTGGGCGGTTTCGGAGTTTAGCGGGTACGAACATCGTGACACGAGATTTTTATACATATAATATTAATTTTACGTATTTGCTGCGAAGCCTTTAAATTGGTGTTTTTTGACTTCAAAGTTGGAAAAACCATGCAAAACTCCACTACTCCATACAATTCGCTCGCACGGAACTAAGGTTAATACAGTCGATTCATTAAGAGACATAAATTCTCTTGAACGAATTGACAGTAGAAGTACTTAAATATACATGTTGTTTAATTTTTCTAAATTTCTACACTTTGAAGAACTTATTTGTCAATTAATGTGGCGTGGTGAACCGCCTAGAAAAATAATTTATTTTTAAACAAAACGACAAGGCATTTGCAGGAGAAAAAAAAACTTCACACTTAATTCTTTAGAATTTCACAAGACATTTGGTGAGAGCCGACAATTTTTATTTTTCTCTTCCACCAAAGCTCCTCATATTACATCTAAGACTTTGATCTCTGTGTCTTGTCTTCGCGACACTTAAAACGGTGCCCCCAAGAAACCCGATATTCCACAAAAATGAAACACTTAACATCGGTCCCACTGTCTCTTGTGTTTGCCTTCCTCCTCGGATATTCCTTTTTATTTATATTTTCCAACCTGAAAATACAAAATAAAGATTTAAGTTAAAGTATTCGGTAAAATTTCACTTCGAAACTTTTGATGTGTGTCGTACAATATTATTTCCATTATGTAGGTATACCTACCCTGTCTTTCGTCTGTTTTTTCTTAATAATTATTTTTATACCACGGATCTCTTTTTACTCACCACTGGATACTGGAGAGCTATGATTTCACAATTTAAAATCATATTTATTTCTTATCAGGTTATCTAGATTGTGTGTAAAATAGGAGTTTCGTTGTATGTAATATTTTATGTATAGTGTTTTTTTTTTTCTTCATTTTTTATGTATCAAGAGTTGATACATAAAAAATGAAAAAGAGTTAACTAGTTGCATGTAACACATGAGACCCAACTGTGGATGGCGATAGTATGTATAGTTGATGAATACGTACCAAACTATAAACCCTTAAAAACAAATTATTGAATATTTAACTAATATTTTGTTTTCTACACAAAAAATATTTGTAAGGAAGGGATAGTGTGGAAGTTAGTCCTTTTTGCCAACGCCGAATATGTAAACAGTTTAATGGTATGTATGGAAATTTAGTATCAAACTATTGAGAGTGTCCGTAGATATTGTTTACCTATTTATTTTTTTCTGGATGAATTGAAATGGATTTACTCCTGACTGGATTAAAAATAAAAATTTCCGAGTTCAATAGTTTTGTAAGCCTAAAATTTTCTATATTTATCGAGAATTAGGATAAATATAGAAAATTAGGATAAATTTGTGCATCAAGCGGATCAAAAGTTATATAGGAAACACACATACACACAAAAAACACAAAATGTTTTACTCCGAATTCATCCATATAAAAGAACATTATATGCTGCGAAGCCTATAAGTTGGTGACAAAATGTTCCTTCCTAGTACCCGCATATTGGCTTCATACTGTCGATTCATTAAGAGAAATAAATTCTCTTGGAGGAATCGACAGTTGGATTAGCTACTATAACCTAATTGAGTTTTGAAGCTTATTTAAAATTTAATTGACGTTTAAACAAAACTTTCAAATGTGTATAGCAATAATGTAATTTAACGAAGTTTAAATGTGTTAGAATATATGTCTAAAAAATAAATAACCTAGTAAATTGTTTAAGCGAAGTTCCATCATCTTGCTGGATAAAAGAAAACATATTTGTCCATTGTAAACATATGTATGTATGTATGTATGTATGTAAACATATTATTTGCGTGTACTTATGTCACTAAAACAACAAAGTATAAAGTATATGGACCCGACCCGTTGTTCGATATTAATCTTCCTCAGTGTTGTGGCAATTTTTGTGGCCCGTCTCCTTTTCAATCCTTTTCTATTCTCCTCCTTCCAAACAACCCCTTTCTTTCTGTCTTCTTCCATACAACCCCTTCACAAATCCCCCATCCCGACAGGCAACAGGAAAAATCTCCAATCCATGGCTAAAAAATAACCCCAGCTTTTTAGATTCAATGAAAAATGTATGTTGGCGGAATACGATACAATATACGAGTATATGATGTATTTTTATCGTATGTATTGTGAAAAGGTAGAAACATTAAACATCCATTGGTGAATGTTTGTATAAATAATATATGCTTGGTGAAAATAAGCCAAGTCATTCTTACATTTATTTTATTGTTTTCTTTTCCCTTTTTAATGGAATTTCAATATATATCTACCTACTTGAATATTTTTATATATAGGAATTTACAAAACATCTTGCTACTAAACTAAGGACGAGGTTATCAATTCGACATTATTTTTTTCATCATAATAACGATATACCGGGTACAATATTATTTGATTTTGTTTTCAAAATACAAATCTACTATTTTTTCTAAAATGTGCAAATACATGCTTCCTTATTGAATCATTTAACTAAATAAACTGCAATTTCGACAATGACAGATAATGCATAACATGATAAATTCTTCACAGTCAAACTCATAGCGAACCGTAAAAGGATTAAGTTTTTGTCGTACTAGTAGTCGTACTAGTTTTAACTAATTTTAGACTAATCCGCTGTAAATCGGTAGGGCATCCGACTTTCATTTCCTAGAGCGCCTTGAGTTTCTTTGTCAATCTTTGCAAGAAAAATTTTAAATGAGTTATCAAACATCATCAACTTCATAATATACTCATTAGGATTAGGGGTAAATTCTGCATAGTTTTGGGGGACTTTAATATAAATTTAAATACTTCTATTGACGATCCAATAGTAAATAAATATGTAAATAATATGACTGAACTGAATTTCAAATCTTGTATAAGTAGTGACACTCGGGAATGTACCGGACAGGTCCCTTCTTGTATTGATCATATCTGGACCAATATAAATATCAAAAAATTAGAAAAAGTATCCAGTCTTGTGTGGAAAATGGGTTTGACAGATCATCATGCCTGTATATTTCTATATGATGATCTTGTAAAAGAGACATATAATAATATAAACCATATAAAATCTAAAGTAAATACTGAAAAGTTTATTAGTATTATCAGACAACAAACTTGGCTGGACATTATCAACGAATCTGACGTAAATAAGTGCTCTGAAAATTTTGAGAGAATTGTAACAAGTGCTTTACGCGATGCAACAGTTTTAACTACTGTTAAAATAAAATCAAAACTCCGACCTCTAAAACAGTGGATAACACCTGCAATTGTAAATTCAATTAGGTATAAAGAATGGTTATTAAAGAATGCCCGTAAAAATCCATTAGATAGCACACTACAATCCCAATATACTAGATATAGAAATAAATTAAGTAAAATAATAAAAAGATGTAAATATGACTATTATAAACATAAAATAGAGACATCGTACAATAACCAGAAAGAGATTTGGAAAATTGTGAATAAAAATCTGAATAATGCCAATAATAAATATGAAATTAAATTTATTTCTGATGAAAACTCTACACTGATCGATGCGAGAAATGATCCAAAAAAATGCGCTAATATTTTTAATAATTTCTTTGCGCAGGTAGGTGAAAAATTAGCTAAAAACATAAATAAATTGAGTCACTCTAGACAGATAAATAACGCGGATTACTGTGTCAAATGGTCTTCATTTACACAAGTGAGTCTCGAAGATATAAGTAAGATCATAGATAAACTAAAGAATGGCTCATCTCCGGGATTTGACGGAGTTACGGTAGAATTATTAAAAAAGGCTAAAACATTTATTATCAAACCATTGTTACATATTGTAAATAACAGTTTGAAAGCTGGTATATTCCCTTCTATTTATAAAAAATCAATAATTATACCCATATATAAAGCGGGAGATAAACAAAATGTTACTAACTATCGTCCAATCTCATTAATTTCAAATGTTAGCAAAATTATAGAAAAAATAGTAAAAACTCAGTTAGTGGAATATTTGGATCGAAACAGAATAATAGACAAAAATCAATTTGGATTTGTTCGGTCATCTAATACACAGGATGCAATTTCTAGATTAACATCGTTGCTGTATTCATCCCTGGATGAAGGTAAAAAATGCGCGGGAGTCTTTATCGATCTTAGAAAGGCATTTGACAGCATAGAACATAAGCTTCTTCTGGAAAAAATGCAAAAAATTGGGATTGGAGGCGATGTAATAAGTTTTTTTCGTAGTTACCTACATGAGCGACCACAGACTGTTAGAATTAATGGCAATAACTTAAGTGACGAGACATCTTCCATGTTTTCAATACCGCAAGGAACTGTGTTAGGCCCTTCTTTGTTTATAATATTCGTAAATGAAATATTCGCACAATCACTCCACGGACAAATCATATCGTATGCAGATGATACGGCCTTAGTAGTAAATGCGAGAACATGGAAAGAATTGGAACTAAAGGTCAACCAAGATGTTGATTTGATAAAACAATGGTTTGATGAAAACTTATTATCGATGAATGCAGATAAAACGTATATTGTCCCATTCTCTATACATAGTAATGATTATCCGAGTGACATTAGTGTACTAATCCACGCTCGTGATGCTGCCTGTTGCTTGGGTTCTTGTAGTGATAGCTGTTCTAAACTCAAGATTGCTAACAATGTCAAATATCTGGGAATAATAATAGATAAAAACCTTAAATGGAAAGAGCAAATAGAAACAGTGGTAAAAAGGATAAGAAAATTAACATACATATTTCTTGAAATCAGAAATTACATGTCATTAAAGCATTTATATTCTGTGTATTATGGTCTTGTACAGTCCTTGTTACAGTATTCTGTCACAAGTTGGGGAGCAGCCTATGATACCAGCCTGGGGTGTGTGGATGTTGTGCAGAAGTTGATTATTAAAATAATTCTCGGAAAACGCAGAGACTATCCCTCTGAACAATTATTCATAGATTTCAAAGTTTTAAAATTCAAAAATATTTTCAAAAAATTTGCTATTTTACAAGTACTACGAGAACCTGAGCACCATAGATTTATAATTGAAAATCGGACCCGATATAGATTTTTATTTTTCCAAGATAGAAGGAAGACAACTTTTGCGCAGCATCACTACTCATTCCTGGGAGAAAAGTGTTTTAACGACCTTCCTCTAGATATAAGAAAAACAACTGACTCTAGACAACTCATAAATAAAATAAAACAACATTTTAAAACAGATATTTAAATCACTTGTATTTTGTTTTCTTTTGTTTGTGATAGTGTATATGTCTGAATATGTTGGTGTGTGTGTATCTATGTGTGTGTTGGTATATGTATATATATCTTTATGTGTGTAGGTACCTATATATGTATGTATTTATACTTATATGAAATAAAAAAAAAAAAAATAAGGATAGTATGACTATGACTAACACAACTCCTCTCTACTCAAGCCTAATAAGCTTTCAGAGAGGAGTGGTATTGTAATATATATTATTTGTAAATGAATTATTGCTTGCTATTGTGAACATACATGTTGTATAAATAAAATAAAATAAAAAAAATAAAATCATATTTAGAAAGCCGTTATTGGGATGAAAGAATTTGGATTTTCTACCAAGATCCACTGAATACCGAGTGTACTTGAGTCACAGACATACCTTTTCCACTCGCAATAAAGTGAAAATTTCTTGTAACTACCCTTCTTACATGACTTTAATACAAATTTTGAATTACAATTACATTTTTCGTATTACAAAGACCATGTTTTAAATATTTTATTTTTACGTGTTTAAAAAGAATCCAATTCTCCTCTTTCGTGCTTCAGTTTTTCTATTGAAACTTTCAATTCATTTATGTAGGTACCTACACGTTCGTATCCGTGCAATCAATCCACCTTTATCAACATGACAAGTATACAGAGTAAGAAACACCTTCGAACATGACTGCGATTCGTGTCACATTGGATGGAAAGGTTTTTGCCCAGCGCTACGTGTTTGACCATTATTAAAAACGAATTAGCCTGGAAAACTTCATAAACCTTTTACCCTCTAGTGACGAACTCTTTCACAGGGCTGGGTCAAGTGATGGAAAGTCATTTATTGAATTGCCAACTGAGTATTCAAACTTTTCTTATTAGTGCACGAGGTCAAACAGCTCGCACATTACAAGTTTGACCGACTTAAAGACCGACAATTTTATGCTTAAAGAGTCATTTATACTCATTAATAATAGAATAATTTCTGAATGTTGAATTTAAAAAGAATATTCTTGTTTGCGGTTATTTCAATGTATATTTTTTTATATGTCGTATAATAATTATTTAGATGAATAAAAAATAAATAAAGTTTTGAGGCGTACCCGATTACTATCAATCCATTCTCACAATTCTGAAAATACACATTAGATTATTTCGTTGTCCTAACTCATTCTAAATTTGAATTTACATAGATGTCTCATAAATTTTTTTTTCCATAAATACTTTATACCTATAGGTATATGAAAACACTTTAGCATATACCTAGTTTAATAGAAATATTTTAGTTTACGAGTTCATGATAGATTTCAAAATACATTCAAATAATTTTCGTTGTAATTCGATTTTATAAAATAGGAAATATTTAAATTTTTTTAACATCTCAGAGACGAATATTATAGAAGAACTAGGAACTCAAGGCACCTACAAGGATTACGACCTGTCATCGGCGCAACGTTCACCAACTATGCCTTCTTATTAAGTTCCCTTATCAAGGAAATTTTGAAAGTTCTTTATGTTTTAATAATGAGATACAGATCGTTTGTAAATAATACATTTTTACTATCGCCATCTATGAAATACCGAAGAAATCCCTTCCTTTCTTGTAACGCCATTTATTGAGTAGTTAGTTTTTTTTTGTATATAGGAAAATATGAAATCGTTTTATCTTCTTTGGTTTCAATCTAAGGGATTGATTGGCAGCAAAACGATGCTGCGTCTCTTCCTGTACATTTTATAGAGTTAACTAGTCCTTATATAATAAACGCCAGTACCTGTATAAATTGAAATACGTTATTTGAGTAAAAAAAGGATAAATATTTTGCAGATCTGAAATAACAACATATTAAATTATTTACAGTCGCTAATTCGTCTCTGACACGAAAAGTAAAGCAAAACTTAAAGATTCTATCGATAAAGTCAGCCTTTCCTTCTGTATTATATGACGTCAGTTCACACGAAAGTTGAATGGAGAGAATTTTCCAAGCTGATTGTACAAACCCTTCCAGTCACAGGGGCCCTGAAAAATGGCGATGATTCTTTTAACGCAATTATTTATGGCGTAATTTATATAATATAAGTACCTACCTACCTACCTACACTCCCGAATGAAAGGCGCTCAAAACGTTACTTAATTGGGCCACATCAAATGACCACACCGAAAGAAATCATTTCAGTACCTATTTAGGTAATTAATTGCCGTTATATTAAAAACTGGCAACCCACTGTGCTTTGAAAATGAAAAATATTCCCGAAAAAATGTCCCAATTACCTATAATATTTGTATGTTTTGTAAGGTTTAAAAATAATAAATAATTTTAAGTTAAGAAATAATATATAAATTTCAAATTCGATAAATTGTTTGATACTTAAGATGGGTTGGTGATTCAGACGCTACCACGCTGGAATAGTAATCCACCTGATTTCGAATCCCGCCTAGACTGATTTCGTTTACCTATAGAACAAGTTTTTATGTTTTTTTGAAAACAATATTAATTTGCGATTTATAAACATGCAAAATATAAAGTTAACAAATTAAAAAAAAAACCTGTCATAGTTTATATTTAAAAATCAACGATTAACATCCCAACGGCGAAGTCTTGTCAAGTTGATGATTCAAATTAACATGAAAAATAATATTTTCCTTATCTACTTACTCTGAAACTTCTTGAATTTTTTTTCAAGATGTTTCAAAGTAGATAAGAAATACATATGTTTAAAAATCGAAATAATTGATAAGCCTACATAAATTTAATAACTTCACTATTTTTCATGTAGAGACTCGTATTAAAGTCATCAGCGACGTTTCCGAAATAATGTATTTATCCTAAGATTAACAAGAACAAAAGCATTGATAGAATAAGTGATGGACAAAGTTTTAATTCCTAATACAAAAGTAAAGGACATTTCCATCCGATTGGGCGGTGCCATATAATATGAAATGACAGTGGATAGACGAGGTCAACGACAAAGTGGTTCTCAGGAGACCGCATTGAGAATTGCAAAAAGATATTCGTCTACGTATGTATGACGTAGACCATTTCTCAAGCTCATTTGCAATTCTTTGGCAAGATTAGCACAAGAAAGGGAGTTGTTGAAGTCAAGGAAAGAGCAATGGTGACTAAGGCTGTCAATTGTTATGATTGTCAAATGAATATGTATGGGTCTCTGGGGTATTGAGGAAGTTAAGACTAGCAAATAAAAGCTGTCTCGACCAATTTAGCTCACCTGTATAGCATCTGACTTACGACTTGATACATTGCCTCATGATTGATGTCAAGGGTTCAATCAAAAACTTTTTTAATTAAAAATATGAATTGAAATATATTTTAATTTTTGTTTTTCATTTTTGTGAATTCCTTGAGGTGGTTTGGACATATTGAAAGAATGAACGATGAACGACTGACCCAAAAAATATATATGGGTGTAAGAGATGGAGTGAATAGCAGGGGCCGCCCCAGAAAGGGATGGCATAACCATGTGAATGATATTTTGAATGAAGGAAATATAAGAAGCTTGAATTATCGACGAGCATGTATGAGACGATGCATGGATGTAAAGGAAGCTAGTAATGTTCGCAAAAATAGAGGATTATGGCGCTCGGTTCTCTCTGCTTACCCCTTAAGGGATATGGCGTGATGGTATGTATGTATGTATGTTTTTCAACTGCATCATCATATTTTAATGCTTCAAATGATAATACTCAATAAAAGAATTCCAGTGTCTTTAAGTGAATGAAAGAGGTTTTTAAGCAAAACTAATCCAGCTCATTGAGGTTTCATTTTCAACTTACTTAGATTCTTGTACCAATGTATTTATATTCATAAATACCATCATGCCGTTTCCCTATTTGGGGTAGCCAGAGAAAACCGAGCGCCAGATTCGACTACCTCTGCATACATGTTTTGCCTCATTTTCATCCATACATCGCATCATACATGCTCTCCTATTATTCTGCCTCCGTTTGTTTTCGAACACATCCATACAAACATACATCACTCGTAACTCGTACATCAAAATTAAACGGACAAAATATTTTTTATACAATAAAACTAATGTATAGAGTAAATTTATATTTGTTTTTTTAAGAACCTTACATTCTTTATCTCTCTTTAAAATACTAAACATTTTGATTACATTAACGTGGTGTGAAATTTTAATTATTTGTATATCTTGAAATTTGTGTAGTAAAATTTAACCTTGTTCAAGTGGTCGTAGAATTTTTATACGTACATACACAGGTATCTACGTTATTTATCATTTCTTTTTTGCCTCGTCTTCTGCCTTGTATTTATTTTTCTTCCTCTTCGCTGAGTGCACATAAAAATAACCCGAGTACTTAGGCAGGTACTCCCGCGAAAATATTCCTCCCGACATATTTTGTAGATAAAATAATAACCGTAAGTTTAGTTAAACAAGTCATGAAGGCCTTCAGTTTGATGATGGAGTAATATGTATTATTTCTCGTTACTTTAGCCGTCGGTGCCATTGCGTGGTCCCAGGGGGGAAATCCAAACCGCCGTTCAACTAATGGGGTGGGTACTTCCCCTCCTTCCACCCTTGCCATCCACAAACCTCCGCCCACACCCCTCGAGCAGAGGGTAAGATGTCTGTAACAGCCGTAAGATACACCCCATCTAACCCCGCGACACCTACGATTCTTGTTTCTCTTATTTCGCACCGCGAGTTGTTTTAAAAAAAGAGAAAAAGTATTTCGACAAACACCAATGATCATGTTACTTTTACACACATACATAAATATATGTATATACACATCGAAATTCTCCTAGAACCGAAATCTTTATTTGAAAATGGATTTTCGTATCGTCTCACGGAAATGTATAAATATCAAATTGAAATGATTTCTGATTGAAATGTGTCTGAATTTTATCTTATTGTTGACACAATTGTTTCTAACAATTTATTTTTGTCATCTTAAACCATCGCAATTGAAACAATGAATATCAGATTGTAGCTAAGTATTATTTTATATTTTTCATTGTAGTTTGGTTAAATAAACCTACATGTCGGCATATTATTTACTATAATATTGAGATGTTCATTTTTCATCCTTGCCTATTAACACAGAAGAGACATAGATTCCCTCTTCTGTGCCTTCTTCTTCTTCTTCCAATAATGGACATAGGCCTCCCCCTGAGACCTCCACAGCTCCCTATCCTGGGCAGACCGCATCCATCCGCCTCCAGCCACTCTTCTGATATCGTCAGACCACCTGTTTAGAGGCCTACAAACACTTCTCTTACCCGTTCTAGGTCGCCATTCCAGCACTTTTTTGGTCCATCTGGAGTCCGTGGTTCGGGCGATATGCCCTGCCCATCTCCACTTCTGGTTTGCAACCTTTTGGACAACGTCGGTTACTTTGGTTTTCTCTCTTATCCACAAGTTAGTTTTTCTGTCTCTTAACGAAATACCCAGCATTCTCCTTTCCATGGCTCTCTGTGTTACTGCGAGACTATGCAGCATTCTACTTGTAAACACAAAAGTTTCACAGCCATACGTCAATACCGGGAGAACGCAAGCGTCGAGACTTTCTTTTAAGACGATTGGCGTATTTCGGAGACTTGAGGATATAGGAGAGTTTACCAAAGGCGGCCCACGCTAGACCCCTTCTTCTTTCGATTTCTGCCTCTTGGTCCCTATTAATAAAAACATATTGATCAGCATTCATTTTTATGAATGCTGATAATATTTTGATAAATGACTTCTTTGCCGGGACTGTTGGTCGATACTTAATTTATCCAAAAAAATCCACAGTATTTATAATATTGAGATGTTCATTTTTCATCCTTGCCTATTAACACAGAAGAGACATAGATTCCCTCTTCTGTGCCTATTAATAAAAAAAAATATTGATCAGCATTCATTTTTATGAATGCTGATAATATTTTGATATATGACTTCTTTGCCGGGACTGTTGGTCGATCCTTAATTTATCCAAAAAAATCCACAGTATTAATTTCTCTCGAATTTCTGTGCTGGAAACATTGTATAAATTATAAATTACAATTTTTAAAATAAATTAAACACTTGTTTTTCTTTCTACATTTATTTTTACTCTCCAGAACGACCGTTTCGCCTGGTGAAGGCCTTTTCAACTGGTGAAGTACATGGTGTGGTTTTTTCTTATATACTATTACAAATAGTATATAAGAAAAAACCACACCATGTACTTCACCAGTTGAAAAGGCCTTCACCAGGCGAAACGGTCGTTCTGGAGAGTAAAAATAAATGTAGAAAGAAAAACAAGTGTTTAATTTATTTTAAAAATGGAATTCTACATAGTAAACGCTGTCAGTGTAAACAAAATTAAAAGTGTATAAATTACAAGATCATAATGTTTCATATCTCTTATAACAGAAAGTATTTAGAATCAATTTAGGATAACAAAGAAATGGGTTGGAATAATGTTGGATGTGTATGTGTACCTTTCCATTGTCTCTGTCTTAAATATATATAGTATTTAATTTTTTTTTATATACATTTATTATTTTAGTCAAACCTCTTTATGTAAAATGTAATGTTTACTATAAAATAAAATAAATAAATAATCAATGTTGTAAGAAAATATTTTCATATGTGACGAATAATGACGACATTATAGTGTCATAATTCGCACTTTTCTATGTTTATTCTGATTCTTCCCACGTCATTAACGGTGTTTAAAATAATCATATTTAAATATGTATATTTTATTATTTTTTTCTTGTGGGCAAGATTTTTTTTACGGATATTCTTTATATACAATGTTTAATTGTTTTGTGTGAAATACCCTATTACATAATTTCATAATTATTTATATTTTTTTTTTCACTCAATTTATATCTACGGAAATATCAGCTCACTCGTGGGTCAAACTAAAGAATCTTTTATGTAATTTGTTGGTACCTGTTTTTGTACAAATGTATTTTTATAAAATAGACATCGCTTGAATTTGTTCACGTTATATTGTTATCAATTTGGAGTCGTTGGTAAAACATTTTTGTTCCAAATGCTGGCAAACAAAGAATGCTGTCACTGTTTGAATAATAATTTGAAATGGTTCTTTGTCTTATCTCTGATTTATTCATTTTTCCTTTAAAAACGCGAATTGATTATTCAAACGAACGAATTTCATTACTTTAGACACACGATATATCTAACACAAATGATTTAGTTCCGTGTCTAGTTTGATATTATCATTTGAAATAATGTATTCTTGAGTGATATTATTGCTTCTTAAATCATGATTAATTTACCCGACTTTTTAATATGAAAGAATTGTATTTCAATACAAACGAAATGAAGAATTGAAAATAAATGACTGCTTTATGTTTTTTTTTGAATATCATATTAATACCCTATTTTGACTGTTAAGTGTTCATTAATTATTTATTAAATTACATGTTTATCAAATGGTTTTTTTTTTAATATCTGGATTCAAATATGTAGTTCTAATATATATTCATTATGCGCGATCATATTTATTACGAAATTATATAAAGTTGCGCAAGCGCATAAAGTAATCACGTGGACCAACCAATGACAGGTCGTAAGCCTAAGCGGTCGTAAGCTTGAGTTCCTGATATTCCTTTGATATTCCAACTTTGTCTCTTTTGAGATGTAAAAAAGTTTCTTTTAAAATATCATTGACTCCCGAAAGGGAAAAAATCCAATGTTTGCGTATAATGCAACCTTTAAAAATATTCGATGCAAATTAAATGTTACATTTTGTAATCTTTTTGCATAATATTTTTTTTTTATTATACCATACATACGATTACAAATATTTGGTTACATATATCAATATATTAATATTTCCTTTCCTAATTTAAGCTGGAAGTGTTTAGGAAAGCAGCAGCTCTTTGCTTACATTATATGAATACTTCACAAAAATACATAAAATAAATCTTATAAAATATATAAAACAAATCAATTATATATAAAAAGGACACAATTTCAGAACTAAATATAGAAAGAACAAAAAAGAATACATCCAAAATCAAGAAAACACCAACATTAAAATTACAATAGGTATATAGAAAAATAAAAATTAACCACAAAAATAGCAATTTTATAGAATGGAATATGAGGGAGAGTGTTTCAAAGTGTCTTGAGTTTATCCTTAAATAATTTGTAATTTGTTTCTGTTCTAATATTTATTGGTAGGTTGTTAAATAATTTAATGCCTTTATATATATATATATATATATATATATATATATATATATATATATATATATATATATATATATATATATATATATATATATATATATATATATATATATATATATATATATATATATATATATATATATATATATATATATATATATATATATATATATATATATATATATATATATATATATATATATATATATATATATATATATATATATATATATATATATATATATATATATATATATATATATATATATATATATATATATATATATATATATATATATATGTATATATATATATATATATATATATATATATATATATATATATATATATATATATATATATATATATATATATATATATATATATATATATATATATATATATATATATATATATATATATATATATATGTTATATTTGATGTTTTCACGGGTGAAATATGTTATAATATTTTTATCTCGGTTTTCCCGTGTCAGTAGGTCTTGACTAAGACCATTTGTCTTCCGACGTTTCGCCTGAATATCACCAGGCATTTTCAAGGACTTAACGAAAAGCACGCGCGCGACACACGTCTACTCACACTGAAAGCTCACCGTCAAGTGACTCGTAGCGTACAAGATGGCCGCTTATGTCAAATATTGTTAGCGCGACGTGATTGGCTCCTTGTGACACGCCCACCTGCTGTCGTGTTCGTTGGTAATAATATTTTATCATTATTTTTGTGTTGTGATTTATTGTTAATATATATATATATATATATATATATATATATATATATATATATATATATATATATATATATATATATATATATATATATATATATATATATATATATATATATATATATATATATATATATATATATATATATATATATATATATATATATATATATATATATATATATATATATATATATATATATATATATATATATATATATATATATATATATATATATATATATATATATATATATATATATATATATATATATATATATATATATATATATATATATATATATATAATGATGTTGTGCTGTAGTAGTTCAAAATAAAGGTGTCGTGAGACCTCCTATGGTGCTATTTCTAGTACTAATATTTGTGTCTGTGTGTATATTGTTGCTGATTTCCTTAATGTATTTGTAGCAATGCGATTTATATATAGTCACAACAATCTGTTTTTTCGCTCAATTCGTTATTTGCAATATTATCAAATTCAATAAATTACTTGAAAATTCAAACAGAAAATTGTAACTACAATAATGACAAGAAATTTGAAATTTCTAATTGTTTTCAGTGTAACTGAATGTGAAAACGAAATACTTAATCACTTTTAAAGAAAAATCGTTTTATTACATTATTATTGTTCAAATTTTAATAAAAATATGTATGTAGTTACCTATATCTCTGTATTGTGTTTCCATTATGAAAGCATTACGTCTATAAAGGTGTATAATATATATTTATAAAAGCCTTATATTATGGAAGCAACCATTGTATAACTTATATTCAAACAAAAGTTAATGCGACATTTCTAACACGCACGAGTAACATTATTCGCTTTTCAGTTGAAAGAAACGTATTATACAATGATATTCATTCCTCAGTGGAAAGAAAAATAATATACCTATACATATATTATCATTTAGTTTTACAAGTTAAATTTGAAATGACAAGATACATATAAACATGGTGTATAAAAATTTAATAAGTATTAGGAAATTATTTTAGTTCCGTTGAATTCGTCGTTTTTAAAGAGGAATCGAGACAAATTTCATTCATTACTGTTATGTAGGTATACTTATTAATTATCATTTTTTTTATATCGCGTCGAAGGCAACTAATGTGTTTTACATAAATATAATACGCACTAAGTTACAAGTTGCCGCGTTTTAGATATATTTCACACAAATATCTCAAAATTAGGTAATTTTTTGACAAGTAACGGCCAAACTCGTGTATTCTGATCTGCTGAATGTAGCCTTACTATTTACTCTACAAGTTTTAAGCTCTTATTTTTAGGTGCAATCATAAAATAAAACAAAAAAATAACGATATTCCTTCTGCGTCCTTCAATACCCTTCTTCCTTTCCTTGTTGCGAGGATCACTCTGTTCATTGTTGTATTCACTTTTTTCTTCCTAGTTTCCTTATACCTACCTATTGGGCCTAGGTTGCGACTCTAAGGGCCTAGGCAGTAAAGGCGGGGGTGGGCGGCCGACGCTGTTGTGCCCTCGTCAATTCTCACTTAGAGAAGAGCAGGACGAACGCCTTTGTTTCGCTCGGCAGTGACTCGTCAACTGTGGCGAATGTTGTTTGGTTCGGGCTCACCGCCGGCGCAGACGTCGGGTCAGACATCCTGTGTTGACAATAGTGACGTCAAATCTGACAGGTGGTGATTGCGTCGGATGCCCCCAGTGTTAGCCCGCCAAGCTTTCGGACGCCAACACGAGGACCGAGGGGTGCGGGGGCAAGCCCTTCCATTCGATCGGTTGTGCTAGGGGCTTGCCCCGGCTGCCGATCTTGAGCGGTTGCCCCGCCGTTTGAGGTTGGATTCTCGGGGGCAGTGGTTGAACCCGATGGGTAGTGGATATTTGTGTTGTCTGACGTTGCGGCTGCGCTGGGGATGAACAGGACCAAAGGTCCTATAACGTCCTCCGGCGTGGAAGTAGTTCGCGAACTCCTTATACCTACCTATTATTCTTCAAAGTTAACTTGGTGCATCATGTTGCTTGAGTTGCTTGGAAGAGATTACTCAATCGCAATATACCCCCGTGTTGTGTACATTGCAGTTTATTTAACTAAATAATTTAATGTATAATTTGTAGTTCGGGAGTCAAATTGATTTTGAGCCATGGAAATCGACCACCATAACAAGTAAGTTACCTGAACTTCATAAAGCTGCATAAATTTCATTCATTATTAAGCCATGAAACATTTATAACTACCTAATCAAAAATAATTGGATGAAAAATATATAAGTATATTTTTTCATGTTACCGAGTCATTGAATCACTAAATACGTGATTTTGGTGAAATTTCATTACGATTATTATTTCTACGGTGGCTTTATAGAAGCGCGGGAATTTTTATTTTAAAGACAAATGTCTCTCCATTTGGTTTAATTTGATTAAAGGCGACGATTTTCTCGGTTGAGGCGTTTGTTTTTGCACCGAGTGCGCGACTTGGGGTTAAAATATACCTACAACATTCCTTCCTTCTTTCAAGTCCAACCCTAGAGATGATAGAAAGCTACAGGACTTTGTCACAGTTGATGGCTCCTTCTAAACTGCTTGTCACTTTGTATTTGTCAATAATTTTGCATTCTTATTTAATAATTGCATTTTGTTTTGCATCGTGTGAAAACTAGAACAAATTCAATCATCTTTATATTCTTTACCATCCAAATCATTCTTAAGTTTATGAAAATCTCTTGTTCACATTCCATCACACCATGTATTTTTCGGGATAGGTAGAGAGAACAAAACTCCACATTATTATGTCATGGCTCTTACATGTTCGTATATTGATCAAAATTCTTTCATTGCCCTCTTCAAGAATGTCATTGTTATCAATCACCCTTTTCTTGGATGCCCTGGATACTTTTTCTGCCCTTCTTCGTAAATTTTTCCCATGCGGCCAAGCAATCTCAATGAGTTCACTTTGATGACGTTTTGCAATAACAACTACACGTGCAGTTCAGGGGTGACATCCGTATGAAACACTGTCATCTCATTTATAAGGACTGATGCTTTCATTGTTTACAAATAAACTAATTTCTCAATAGATGGCGTTACAAAAAAGGCTTTTCCGTTCCTTCATAGATGGCAATAGTACAGTTCCTTATTTTCAGGTGAAATGTTACACACTATTCAAATATATAGAACTTTCAAAAATTACATAAATTTGATAAGGGAACTCAATAAGAAGGCATAATTGGTTAACGTTGCGCAAGCGCATAAAGTGATCACGTAAACCAGCCGATGACAGGTCGTAAGCCCTGTAGGTGCCTCGAGTTCCTGGTTCTTAAAAAAATTAAAAAAAAAAAATTGTCAATAATAAAACTACACATGTATTCTGCTTTCAAACCACTAGTTCAGTTATGAAATATCTGCGTGTACCTACATAGTTATTGATGTCACCCACGAGTACAGCATATTAAATTTGATTGCGATATAACTTTATTGTTTAAAATGAAGCGCCTGAGTAGAAGATGTCGATTATGGAGTTTGGCTCTTGAAGCGAGTGATAAGTTGAGCTTGAAGTTATTAAATTACGAATGTAGGTATAACCCTCTTGGTAAAAGCTCTCCCGTCTCAGTGGCACGGGGAGCGCATCAGCGGTTTGTCTTGTGTTAATTGTAGGAAGAAAGGTACTTTGTGAATATGTTAGAGGGCGAATTTCTCAGCAGCTTTACATAAAACGCTTCAAGTGTGTACTAAAAAGATTACTTTAGCCTATATCAGTCCGCAGTACAAACTTGAATTGTAATATTAGACATGTATGCGATAGCGATAGCTTATGACTATAATCAAGGAAACTTTGAATCATAAAAATAAGTACCTACTAATATATGTATGACACAAAGCTGTAATAAATCTACATTACATATGGCGTTAGTAATTATGATATAACTCATTATAGGTACATACATATTTCATTTTGATATTATAGCTATCAAATACATTTTAATGACTTTTACTGATGCATGTGCAATTTGGTTTTAATTTACAAAACTGTTATAGCCGTTCTACCTTTTAGTTTTATTGTTAAATTCTTTATGGTAGAAAAAATGTTTTACTTTAATATTACTTAAATATTTTATTACTATATTCAAACGTGTGATATCCATAACAAGAAAAAAAAACAGAAGAGTGTTTGTAGGTGCATAAATGATTTTTTGGAAAGTATTCGTTTGAGGGCGGAAAAATTATGAATTCCATCTATCAAAATCACATTAATTTACAATTTTTTTTATTTTTTATGTTGGTAAGAACACTTTGCCTAAAACTTTTTTAAAGTGAACATTATCAAGAATTCAATTTTATTTCCATAATATACGTAGGTATATGGTGTATTCGTCGTAAAAATATAGGTACCTCGCATACAACTTCTTATGCTCGTTCCGCGCATACAAGATGCTCTAAAAGACTTAAAAAATGTTTCCGAGTACATTGGGACCAAATTTAAATATGAGCCTATGCGTTTGAATAAAGATATTTTGAAAAATAAGGGACACTCTAATGTCCATGTTACAAGTATATATACATCCTCATACATTCCCTAAACTAAGCAATAATGCTTGTGCTTTAAGTGAACGAAATCGATCTTAACAGGATTCGAATTCGCGTCCACTGGATTACTAACCCAGCGCGCTAACCGCTTTGCCACCACCCATCTAATTAAAAGAGTCAATAGAATAGTCTAACCTATTATTTTGTATTTATTTTATTTTTATTTCATTTTATAAAGGACAGCGCACAGTAGGTATATGCATGCAATCATTAAAAGGAAATAAACAAAAATACAAATAAGACATGTACCTCTTACGTAGGTACTATACCTAATATCAAAAAACATTAAAAAAGTGTGAATTAGTGTGTGTGCGCGCATGAGAGAGAGTTACAATATGTATGTGTGTGTTAAAAAGAGATATAAAAAAGTTGTGTGAGTGTGGATGGGTGGGTGTGTATGTGTGTGTGAGAGTGGGTGTGCATGTGTGACAGTGGGTGTGCATGTGTGACAGTGGGTGTGCATGTGTGTGTGTACATGATAGACGTACATTATATATTGACAGATTCATAAGTTGAGAAGAAAAAGAAAATATATTGCTGAAGGTGGTTAGGAAAAATAAAATTAATAAGTAGTACCTACTTAGTTGTTTACCATTATTCGTTATGAAATTATAATGAAATACATACCTACTTGATGCAACATTCAAAGCAAATTATTAATAAAATTAATGACATCGCATTTATTAGTTATGCGAAGGTAGGTACACCAAGAAGGACTTGTAAATCTAAAAAATAACTATATAACATTTAATATTATGTTAGCCTTACGTAAGACTCTTTAAATGACGTTTACAATGCTAGACCATGACTGATATCGTTCGTCACTAAAAGAAGTTATTTTCTCTTTAATTTACACCGCAATTTTGTCAAAAAAAAAACATTTTAATTTGTCATATCGTATAACGCACGCATATTTATCACTATAAAAGGGTTAACTCGCTGATGAATCAGATAGCGGCATTAGTAATATTAATAAGTAGATAAAAGTTGAATTTTAATGACACAAAATAAATTAATAATGACAGCTACAAAACCGACATGGCAGACTGTCCAGTGAACCATGCAATGGTATCTTTCTGTTTTATACAGGATGCCCAAAAACCAACGATTATACGAAGAGGACTGATTATATTATGTACAGAAAGATGAATAAATAAATAAATAAGAGGACTTGGAATACAGCTCATAAGCTATTTGCTTAAATAATTTCGACCACATTAAAATGTATTATTAAATATCATCTCAATACAAAGTTGAGATATTGTAGAAGAACCAGGAACTCGAAACACCTTCATTTCGTAAGCCCTGTAGGTGCCTGTTTCATCTACAATATCCCAACTTCGCCTCTATTGAGATGTTATAAAAAAAAATTTCAATAAAAATATCATTTGACTCCCGAAAGGGAAAAAATCCAATGTTTGCGTATATGCAATTAAAAAAATATTCGATGTATAATTAAAAAAATCTTGAACACAATCTTTTTTGTTCTTTTTTACGGCTACAGCATTATGATATAGGAAAAATCTTTGATATCATTCGATAGCGGAGTTCTTTAGTGACGTTAAGGCCTTTCTATACCTTGGACATACGGAAGTACACAAATATGCAACTAAATTACCTTCTAATGTATGAATTACGCGAAATCTGTGTTATACAATATTTTTCGTGAAGAAAAGGTAAAATTTAGAGTTTTTTTTCAAATAGTAAGAATAGTATCTAATTAAAATAGTTAAAAAATACTCAGCCCGTAGATTATCATATTCTCTTTCGATTGATGTAAAAATCTAATTCTTAGGCATTGTAGTTTATTATTTATAAATGCAATAAAAAAAGTGTTTTATCAAAACTAATTTTACAAGAAAATTATTAAACAAATTCAAATTTCAAAAAACTCACGAAATAGAATAATGATGTAAGATAAACTTTTTTCATTTCAAAGACGTATCTAATGAGGGTAACTGGGGAAAATATTTCAAAATTTACTATTTAACCTACTATAGTCTCTTGAGCAATAAAAATGTTTTAAATTCCTATATTTGCAGTCGTGGCACTCGAAAAACTGATTCAGTGTATTAAAAAAATACATTTTTTTTCAAAAACCCCAATAATTCGTGAGCTATTTTATTTTAATAAACGTCAAAATTTCTTTATCCTATAGCTTAAGAACTGTCCTATTAACTCTCTTCGTTTTAACGATGGTTTTAGAGACACCCTGTACTGTATACTTACCCTGTATTAAAAGGAAATAGCTTGTCATACAAATTATCATTGGCCATATAATATCGTTAGATATGCTTATTATATTCCCATTTTGATACAATCTATAAGTATTAATATGAACATATTGACGCTGTAGTTTAACGCGTAAAAAAATATGTAATTTGTAGAAAAGATAAATATGTATGACGTTACTAATAGGATTTGATCATGGTTCAAAATCTTATCTTGTTACACGTTCGTTAGTTTAGTGTTTCGATACGAAGGTTAATACATAAAATTGTATGGAAAATTTACGATTCCGTCGTAGGAATGTGATTTTATTAGGCAATCAACGAAAATATGTATAAAATTGCCGAACCTCGTATCCTATACGAAAAGCACCTTATAAATTATGAATTTTAGTACTTTACTTAATTATATTTATAACAACATATTTCACCTGTTATGTGCTGACCTTTTTATGAATGGATCAATCAAAATATATACGACAATGTCAGCTTCAAATTAGCCCTCTTGGAAAGGTACAAAGTACCGAATACCATATTTTCATGACACACTTATTCAAAACAAAGTTTCTATTCCTCTTGCAACTACAGTATGTAAAAATATGTATTCAAAACTTTTATAAATATAATGATTAGCGAATCTATTAGTCATATTCGATCCGAAATCCATTTGTGTTTTAACAAACACTATAGTTATGTAGGTACTGATTTAGCAGGATTGTAAATGTCTCGTTATTAAGTCACTTTCTTCGTTTCTTATAGTAAAATTCATAATTATTATTGTTAGTAGGGTCCTTATTAAATTTATAGAAGTCTTGTTATTTGCAGATGAAGATATGTAATCACTGTATATTTTAATCATTGAAATTCACCTTTAAAAATCCATCAACACTTGTATTAACATTTGTAGTATAACTTCACAGTTCTAGTTAATGTATCAATCAATTTAATATTTAAAATCCCTTGAATAAATAATTTATATTTAAACATTTCAATCGTGAATCAATTTATACTTGATCAAAGAAATTAGTTGAGGATCGTTTAGGTGAGTGTTTTTCTTCTAAAATAACTAATTTAATCAGCGGGTAAATGTCGGGCGGGCATGACGCTGTCGACCTAAAGATATATTATTTCATTATTTGATTGTGTATTCATCTTCCGTCTATCAGAAAATGAAAGGTGAAATCTTAATTAAAATCACTGTTGTAAAACACTGACAAAACCTGCCCAGCTTGGTTACTAGGTATTAACCAAAGAAAATAATAATAACATTGTACATTGTACACAGATAACCTTCGCTTGCTTATTTCATCCTTGGAACTTAGGATACGTCAGCGGAGGATATTTTATCTTTACGAATTACCAATACGTTACGATTTTGTTATTAATAACCTTAATAACAATGCTTTGATTCATTGATTTGATTTGATTATTATGTGAATATAGGGTTTTGGCGTAATATTTTGTTTATATGAGGCACATCGTCAAAATATTGCTATACACATCATACATACTCTATCACAGCATATGCCACAATTTGGGGTAACTAGCGACAGGTGCTCGGGTGTTCATCACCTTATAAAATGAAGCACGACACACGAAGTTTTTAAGTTCTTTATTTACATAGGTAATATATGAAGTATATTTGATTTCCAATCAAAAAGATTAACCCACACAGTAGTCTCGTCTCAGCTAAAAAGGCACTACATTCCGAATGGGTTGTGAACCTCATCGCTGAACTTTGTGAGATGTTATTGTTGCCTGTTGTATTTTCGACCACCCGGCTCTTACGGAACACCCGAACATTGATAATAGAAAAAAGTGGAAGCACTATTTTATGCCAGTGCCTCACAACAACTGTAAAACATTTGATTTTTATAGGTTATACAAATTACCTATGTCATGAAGAAATAACTATAAAAAATTCTATTTTAATAAATCAAATGAAGTCGGATCACTAGTTGTAGTCTCCTATATCCGCCAAATATTATTTTGTATTATTATTTTTATTTATTTAAGTATATAAAGTTACACAATATTTCTACTTTAATAACATATTGCAAAATAAAAATGTTGATATTCTCTGAATAGAGTAAAAAACTCGTGTTCGAGAGAAGAAAATCGTACTTACACATTACGTATTTATACACACAAGAAATATTCAACTTAATAAATATTCGAGGATCATGAATTTCCAAAAATATGATGACCTTTTAATGCTATCTTTTAATTCTCTAATGCAAGTAGACAGGTGCATTACAGTAGTACATCTCGAACTTTTTTATACAATTTTTGTAAACAATTGAATTTAGTGACGATCGTTTCATACAATTTGTATGGCAGTATACACGACACAATATCTAAGGAGACTCAATAGTTTGATACTTAATTGTCAAATATTCATGCATACCGTCAAGCTGTTATATATTCTGGGTAGGAAGAGAGGACTGACCTCTCCATACTATCCTATCTTGACATACATACCTACATGTTTTGTGTAGAAAACAAAATATCTTAAAATATTCAATAATTTGATTGGTACGTATTTCTCAACTATACATACTATCGTCATCGACTTTTGGATCTCATGTGTTATATGCAATAAGTTAGATAGACAAACATTAAAGCTGGTTGCAGACCAAAACTTAACTTAGTTTAGCTTAGCTCGCATCGCTGAGGTATTTTTCATACAAGTGTGCACTTTACGTGTGTGGCATTTACCATTTGTACATAATATAAACAAATATAATGCACATTAACGGGCTCATTGCCATTGGGCAATTTCTTCCAACTAACCAGATTATAGAGTGACAGAATTATATGTGTACATCAACAAAAAATGAAAGCTAAAAAAGAAAAAAGAAAATATACATCATTGCAAAAAAAAGAAGGATTGGGAAAGAACAAGAAGAGGAAATCAAGATCAAGATCAGATATTTTCGGAGAGATATCTCTGCTTTAGTCTTTTCTTGAAAATGGAAAGCGAGTTTGACGAAGTTATATCAGGATTCAAATTATTCCAGAGTCTTGCTGAACTTACTTCAAAGGAAGAGCTGAAAAATTCAGTGTTGTGAATAGGGATAGTTAATGTAGTACGTTCAGCAGATCGAAGCGATAGGCCGTGATAAGATAAATAGGTGAATTAGGTTTTAAGGTACTGCGGTGAATTAGGATTAAAGAGCTTATTATATAGAAGTGACAAAATATGTATATTTCGCCGTTGTCGTATCTTAGGCCAATGGAGAAGATTAAGGTAAGAGGAAATGTGGAATGGAAATGAAAAGAAAAACTATGTGAACTTGTATGAAACATGACCTCAGCTATGCGAGCTAAGCTAATCTAACTTAGCTTAGCTTTTGGTCTGCAACCCGTATAATTGGAAGAACTCAAAATATAGTACTTCCCAACAATAAAATTATAAATTATTAGTCCACAATTAGTTCCTGTATTTATTTATTTTATTTCAGAAAACTACAGCTTTGTTAATTGTTTCGTTACATTTGGTGCTTTTAAAATTATTACAAGCCAATATTGTTTTCTTCTCTTTAAATTAATGAATTACAAATAACTAGTATGCTGAGCAGTAGGTAAAAGAATAACAATTAGGTATAAGAGAAGAAAAAAAAACAATTGATAATAAAAAAATACAATACATAATGAAAATAAAATGGGGAAAAGGAGGGATTATTGGAGTGAAGGATAGAGCTTGTTTGAAGGAATTAGGGAACTGGGTTGAAAAATATCTTTATTTGTTTACGGTAAGTTTCTATGGAGTCATGGAAAATGTCAATGTTTAAATTTTAGATTATTGTCACGTTGAATTCTGTAAATAGTCGAGTGATATCTGTAATTAGTATGGCAAATAGGTAGATGAAATAAATTTATTTTATAATGAAGAAATAAATATATTACTATTATTATTTAATGTATGTGTATAAAATTATTAGTATTTATGCTACTATACATTATCTAAATACCTGTTTTTTTTTAATTAAAATGTAAATTTAAAATTCTATCTTATTTATTATCGTTAATATATACATTTATATAACACGTTTAATTTCCCCAGTTTTTATGTACCTAGGTATTTCCTTACAGCGATAATAATGGTATATAGACAAATAAATATAAATTTACAAAGATCATAAAATAATTTATGCAAAATGTTTTCGAAAGTACGAATCTTGAATTGTTATATCAGATTACAGAGTTATCTTTATTTCAAAGTTTTTTTAGTAGAAACTGAATAATGTTTACATATATTTTTTAAATACGAACAGTTATCATAGCACCTAATCTTCATGTATAGATTATTCACAAAAAATACGAACAATGAACAAAGAAAAGACATTTGACACATATGAAATAAATTAAGGTAGATAATATAAAACCGAATAATCAATGAATGGGTTTTCTCCACGACTAATCTCTTCATGATACATTTTTTTATACACAGGATTTACCTCCTCGATGATTTGATAAAATTTTCTTTAATGGATTTATAGTGATTTATTTGTTTGCTTTAACATGAATGAATCTGATTATAACTTGAATTAAATCATATCAGATTCAGATTAGTATAGATTAAATTCAACTTAAAATCTTACTGAGTGATCCTTGAAAACCAGTTTCAGCATTAAAACCTCCAGAACAAGATTTTTAGAATCCCACTGCAACATCCGTCCGTTGAAGCTCATAGGATAGGGTTTGACAAATCTTTATTTGCTTTTTGAATAATATATAATTTAAAGATGTCAAGTAAGACATTCTGTTTGGCTGCTCGGCATATTTCATGTTAACTGCTGTGAGAAAAACTTACTCGACACAAAATTACGTTAAAATACGAGTACCTGTAATGTAAAAGATATAATATTTTGTTGGTAACATCAACACATCAAAGATGAGTTCGAGAGTGTTTTGAAACATTACATTTATTTTTTTTAATCATTCTCCCATGAAACGCACACTCTGCATGTACTGAGAAAAGTAGTTGTAGGTATATTGTGCCTAGAAAAACAACCATAAGTTCAATATGAAAAAAAAACAAACCATAGATAAACGTTTGGATGGAAAATTAATTATTTGGACAATAAATGCATCAAACAATTAACATAATTCAAAAATGTTATTTATTTCTTTCACACACTCTAAACACTCATTCATGCATACATTTACAACCGTATCCAGAGACAAATTTGACAAATTTCAGGCATCAAGTTTTCTCTTTTTTTGCAATAATATATTACTAACGATAAATTAATATCATTTTCTATGATGAATATATATTTCTCTTTGTTTGAAGTAAAGAGAAAAATTGGTCACGTGTTCGATTCCCGGCGGAGACACAGTTTTATTTATGTTAAAAGTGAGACGAATAATATCGTGTGTCTCTAGAATGTGGCAAATTGTTATTGGGTACGAATTAAATTTATATTTCACATAGTACCTGTTAGTTGCCCGAGAAGTAATATAACAAACAACTATGATAGGTTGTTGTTATTATTTATTTCAGATAAAGGGAAAATTTGAGTCCTGAGGCCTCCTTAATACTCAAATTTGTCTCTACATGAATGTGTATGTGATTGACGGCGGGAAATTTAAAAGTTTAATAATCCTGGACCGGAAATAAATATAACGGAATTTAATTTAACAAAATGGATTAGGAACTTTAATATTTTAAACTTAGATACAATAATGTATGATAATAAACAACGTATTTTAATAAAAATAATGTTATAATATTTATCAAATTACAAAGCAATCGTATCTATTTAGTATTCTTTTGTCGATGTCGTAAATATTTATATAGGTACCCAATAGACTGATAGTCTCTCAAGTTAATGCCGCTATATTGGTGCGGTAAGCTTTAACAACCGTTGTATGTATTTATCGTGAGCTTTACGTCTTAATTTAAGCGGTTATCTCTTAGTATAAGTATAGGGTTAGTGAGAAAGGGGTCCCCCAATACGGCATGTGTCACATTTTTTATCGTTAATGAATTATTCAAGCCTTGGATACACTTATTCCGCCTCGCTTTAGCTCTTTGTATATATTTTTTTCGTTATAAATTTTGACTAAATAATAATAATATCCCATTTCCTGCATTCCAAGCAGACGAACCATAAAATCCATATGGTATTTAATGAATTTTTTATTCGTTAAAAATTATTACTTGCGTATATTGTTCAGTTGTTTAGTTTGTTTTATTTGTAGGGTGGTCGAGATATGATATTAATTTTGTATTTCTATGTGACGTGTATGAGAAATTTGATAACGATCTCAACATGCAGTATTTTTTTTTTGTTTATAATAATTAGTCGAAATACACGATGTTGATAGGGAATCAAAAATGTTTATATCTCTGTGGCTAATTGTATCAACTGTAATGAGTTTCATTAAATTAAATAATTAATTATGAAATTTTACTAGCGGGTCATGAATACTTTTGTGTAGATAAATATCAAATGCTCTGCGATGGTTCGGACATGTAGAGAGAATGAACGATGAACGCCTGACAAAAAAAGTATACAAGGCTGAAAAGATTGGAATGAGAAGTCGCCGCCGGCCGAGAAAGATGGTAATATACGAAGATAGAATAATAGAGAATGTATGACGCGATGCATGGATGTAATTGAGGCAAAAGGAGTCTGGCGTTCGGTTCTCTTTGCCTGCCCTAAGTAGGGATACGGCGTGATGGTGTGTGCGTATTAATATCTTCAGTTTTATTTATTTTCTTATAATACTAATTTTACCTTGTATTTTTTAGCATTTATTTTGATTTGTGATAAATCTGTCTTATAAGAAAAGGACATCTGGCTGTTAAAATATTAAAAGTTGTATTCCGATTCAGAATCTGTAATACATTTTTAATGTGGTAAAATAGAATTTCTTCACAACTTATTAAGATTGATTTTTTTATATTTAGACACGACTCGTTATCGACACATTTTACAACCTTTTTATTTAAATAAATAAGTGAAATACCTTATCAGGATACAACAGAAATGTTATAAAAATTATAAATACTCGTATAGGATACTAATTTTGTATATTGTTTTTTGTCGATTTTTAATTCAATATTATATTAAATATTTTCTTTTGTGTTACAAAATATTTCAGTGACTACTTAAGTGACATTTCGTTAATGAGTTTTTTTTTTGTTAACTCAGACCATTTAGATTGCCTTTAATTTACGAGATGGCAAATGAAAATTAATTATTTTAAGTAGATATATTTTCAAAAAAATTGTTGGTATTTTATCTATTGACTTTGCATATTATTAGGTTTAAATATGTATCTCCAATAGTAAGACAATTTGTAGGTAGATATGTATGTACCATTGAATAGGGACAGATTTTCCAAGCCATAATGCATTGTGGATATGAGAGTAATCTAACAATAGAAGACACGATGCTAGTAGACACAATATCACCTTACAACACCACTATATATATATATATATATATACTATGCACATGCAGCACTATACATACAACACACAACACTACATACATAATACCTGTAACATAAACCAAACTCACAGAACAAACAAAAAGTGTGGTCACTCCTATATGGACAACATTTTCAATCAAAGTTCTATATCCTATCGACAATTTTTTTTTACATATTTTTTTAATAATCAAATTACCAACGAAAATGGACCCCTCCTCCCAGGATTCTCCAAAAGCATAAACTGGTAATATAATAAAACAAGATGGCGAAAAAACTTATATTTAATTGTCATATCAACTATCAACGCGTTTGTTCTCTCCGAATATTCTGGACAAAGTTTAAATTGAAATCAAAAGATAAATTGAATTCCCTCTCTTATTTCCTCATTGAATTAGTTCTAATTTCATTTCTTCTTAAGTACTACATAGGTACTATTATATGAGGTTTTATGTTTATTGGGTTGGTAAGGAATTGACCTACGATAATAAACCCGCATTGATGCATATGGTTATTCATAAAATAAATTTAAAAAAAATCTATATGACAAATATTATGTTCAAACAGGAAAGACGAATTTTAAAGATTTTGACGAATGACATATTACTTACTATTATTACCTATTGTTAAAAATTTATGTGATCATTTCCATCAGACGGGTGAGATGAGCTCGTCTCTAAAACGCTTCACACTCACACCACAAGGACGAAGATACCTAAAACTGCGATGGATGGACTGTCAGCAAAAATGGAAAACCAAGGCTTAGAAAGGCAAGAATGGAAGATATTTTTGGATTCAACCAAGGGCTGTCGACCTATGAATAATTATTTCACCCGAATAACACTTTTTAATGTAAACAATAATTTTTAAACTTGATTCTGCTTTCATCGAAAAGTTGACATTGAAAGTCCGTTCCCATTACTGTTAATGTGCATCTAGTGTGCAGATAGATAGAGTCGGTAGAGAGTAGAGTACATACGTACAGTTTTGTAGAAGGTATATAGTAAGTAGGTAAATATCTATAGTACCAACCCCAATCTGAAACTGAAGCAATAATATAGAGCATGTGACGCGGTGTGCAAGATTTGCACTCTTCGAGCTTTGCTATTGTCGCCGATACCACGACAGATACAACATACATTGCAGAATAATCTGCTTTCAGGACAAATTATCGCCTGGATATATACATACATAGTTGCTATCTATTAAAATTTGTCGCATTATCGCTATTTTCAAATAAAAAAAAACAATTTGTTTTTTCACAATTATCTTTGAACCAGACACAAAGCCTCTACGAATATTGTTGGCTCTTTTGCTATCAAAACTTCAAGAAAAAACGACAAGAATCAATTCTTACTTACTCGTATATAATAACAATTATTTAATTCATGAAAGAGTTAGTTAGCAGATCACCGGTAAAATAAAGTCCCAATCCTATTTTAATAAAAACATTATGTGGTGGCAGAGCGGTTAGCACTCTGGGTTTAGTAATTCAGTGATCGCGAGTTCGAATCCTGCTATTACCAATTTCATTCACCTATAAAACAAGCATACCTATGCTTAATTTAGGGAATGTATGAGACTTATTAAAAGGACATAATATTCATTCTTTTAAAAAAATTATTATACTTATAAGTTGTAAATGTGGTGTATTTTTCAAAATAAACTATCAATATGATTAGATATCGATCATGCGAGCAGACACCGTACGAACCAAGGGCTCCTAAGGATAACGGAGAAGGTCCTAAGGTCAATCACTGGTAAAACTCACCGAGATCGTGTTCGCAATGTTCAAATAAGGAAAACATGTGGAATAGAGGACATCGTTCGATGGAGTAGATCCAGAATAAGGCATTGGAAGGACCACGAATAGCGGCGAATGAAATTCCTTCTGGCCGCTGCCTACCCGGTAGACCACCCAAGAGATGGAAGGATAGCTGGACTTCGTCATCCCAGGAGGCGAAAAACAGACCAACTAGGTCTACTAAACGATGAAGAAGATTAGATATTAAAAATCTTCATAAAAATATAACCAATTCCGATATAAATCATTATTAACTGTCGTAAAAAAATATATAATTCAAAGGAACCCAATTTTATATTGAGATACAAAACATTTCTACCAACTATACCATAAATCATGTTCTTTAGAAACGATAAACAAATCAAATGCGCGTTCGGCAACAGTATCATCTTTATCATCTCTAGGTAGGGAAGCTAAAAAAATACCCGAATCATTAATTTGATGCTGGATAATTATAAAAATTAACCTTCCACCCCAGTTAAATATTAGACTTACGATCACAATGATCGTGTAGCGCAGTATTATGATTGGTGGATCCTACGTAGGCTCTCGTATAATATCCAAGTTGTTGTCTTAATTTAAATAAATGGCCTGTCAAAATTAAAACCCAGTAAATATGCTTTATTATCGTCCACGGAACGCCGCAATGACGAGAATATTCATTTATCACAATGTTCCTTACCATTCAATTAAGATAAGATACCCCCACAGAATAACTCCCTTCCTCTCTAGATTCCAATGTCACGCCCTTTTTTTTATTTTCATTCTTTTACTCATAAATCTTGGGTTTATACGGAATGATTCAGAATAATAACCAATTTATATTACCCTGGTCGCCGAAGAAATGCAGAATTCGAACTAACTCGTTTTTCGTTTTTCCTGCAAATTTGAATGGCGAAAGATATTTTAGTACCGTTATGCAAAATTCTAGAATAAAAGATAAACAACTGCGAATTTTTGAATCTAATCATCCAACCGTATTTTTCTGTATGCGTTGACGAAAACGACAAAAATATAAAGTTTTTATTTTTATCTTTTAAAATTTTCCTTTTTTTTCTTAGTACCACTACTAACTGATTATGATCTGCTGAACGTATATCACATAATATTCTTTTTTCTTATCCACACCAACCAGCCAGGTGGGGTTACCAGCGACAGGTGTGCATTACGTTATAAAAAATAACATTCTTAAAAAATTATAATGCTTATATGTAATTTTCCTTACTCTGTGGCTAATGGTTTAAATGGTTTTTTAAATCGTGTTTCACACCTAGTTATTACACCAGATAATTTTGAATATTTAAGGAAAAATTATACTTATTATACTTTTTTAATCACAAAATTTTAAAATGAAGGTCATTTGAACTTAATTTCGTATTCTACTGACGTTGTTCCTAAAAGTAAAATCTACAAAATTAGCGTACCATAGATAATAATTTGAACTCAAATTGTCCATGGCGCCGACTACGCATGCGTACTGCACACTGTTCGGCCATGTTTATTTATCTCATGTCGCCGTGATATCGCCTAACCCAACATTTCAATTGATCCACACTAAAATTCTTTGGTTTTTATTTTGAACATAACGCAACACATGTAAATTTTCATTTTATTTTTTTCCTTACACAACTGATGTTTTCAACCCAACGAAAATCCCGAACTGCTGTGAAAATAACTAGTACGCTTCCAATAAGGTGTGAACTAAAATAAGAACGTTTTGATAGTTGATTCGACTAAAATGTGGTTATAGAATAGGGGATTGGACTAATTCGTGACTTACTTGAAATAATTATGTTCCTATATAATGATCTCAAATTCTAGAACATACAAGCTGCTATAATATACTGGATGTACATAATTATAATCGTCTAGTCCAAAAATAAATGAAAAATTGTATCTCACATATTCTTTTATGTTTTTTTTTATTCATATGTATTTTTATTTAATTGCTTTTACCCATTTTACTAACATTATTTTTTATTTATTTACAGATGAAGGTAATGCTCTATCAATTCGCAACTTCACCCATCAAATGATGTTCATCTAAAGGCAAGCGTTTTTGTTTTTCATGCATTCACAGTATAATTTATATAATTCATCTATTTAATATTGATTGAATAAAAAATATTGATTAGAATTATATTATTGATTCAATCAATAATGGATATTATCTACTTATACTTGTACATAGGGAGAAAAGATTCAAAACAAAAATGTACATGTATCTTATAGTATATTGGATACTGGCCAAAACTAGCTGGATACAAAAATCTTTTGTATCCAACTGAGAAAAGCGAAAAAAATATTTCTCTATTCAGCATTAATAAAAACTAAAAATAACGTAAAATATATTTTTCTGATAATTCTATATTTTTGAGATCCTATTACGATCTATGAAACGGCAATGAAAAATTCCTGTAAAAAATTGATAGAAATGAATTTTATGATTAGACAGCAAATTGTATGAAGGTAAAAAAAAGTAAAATTAATAATTTGTAATTATTAATGTTTCGGTATTAATGTTCGGTAATAATAAATGGCATCTGTGGAAAAACACTGTATTCTATTTCATTTGTTAATTCCATTGATTTATTCCTCTTTGGCTGTTTAGGTAACCAGAAGAGTTACCAATCAAGCGTAGTTAGTAACCAGAGGGGTTACTAATAAATATAGGCGGTAACCAGAGGGGTAACCATTGAAGAGAGTTTACTATATCCCAATTAAGTGGATTTGATTTGAAATAAGAACACAAGGACAGTGGTTTAGAGAGAAGAAGAAAGAATGGTCAAAAGTTACAATGAGTATATTGATCACAATTAATAGTTTGCTTAAAGGTAAATTTACAATTGATGAAATAACTTAACAAAGGAACTTTCTCACGATGAGTAGGTATAACGATCGAGTGTGTCGAAGTATCCGATTATTCGTATAGTGAAGTACCATCGTGCTCGCGGGGTCGAGAGATGACCGGTGGTCGAGAGATGAAGTGTCGGCAAGACGGCGTGGTCGAGAAGAAGACCAGTGGTCGCGTGGTCGTAACGGCGGGCGGCGTGAAGTGACGAAACGAAGTGACGGAAATACGGAAATGAAGTGACGACGTGTACAGGTGTAGACTCCCTTAAATAGTGCTGAGCTGGGGGTAGCAAGTTCAATGTCCTCGAACTTTCTAGACTTATTTCATTGAAGTGTCATACCCAGTTGAGGAGTATTGTCACTTGTTTGACGTTGCGGGCGATGAACTCGGCCTAGCGACAAACAAATATACTTGCCGTCACTAGGCGCGCGCTCGAAAGAAATTTCGAGATGTGGTCTGCTACACCTCTTTATATATTTTTTTTCTATTATTTCTTATGTAACTAATAGATTTTAGGTCAAATATTAGTTTAATATAGTCTTAAAGAACCAGTCTGGAAATAAAATTAAAAACTATATGTATCGGGAATCGAATCCGGATACTTTTGACCAGTTATAGAGCTCTTCAATCTTACTGCTTTCTTAATTGCTAAAATAAAAGTAAATTGTATATTTGGATACAAGGTGTTGTTTTATATTTTTGTATATTATGTCCGAGATTGATCACACAATTGTGTAAATGGTTCCATAACAAAGGTTTTCAATATTTCCATGAAAGGACATGGAACTAACGATGTTTTAAAGGTCATTTGGTTTGTTTATTCACCAAGTTGGTTGTGAAACCCTTTGTGCCCAGGAACCTTGGCTTGGCGCATCGGTCAATCTTCGGTAATGGCACGGGAAACTCCTCGCCTTGCCTCGCCTATCCGATCCCTTTAAATAAAACTTTCATATTATTATTACACCCCATTTGGTCCTTTCAACAAATGAAGGATACAGACATGAAGGGATTTCATTTATGATATACAAAACCTTTTTGACGAATATCTCTTTTATGGTTATCAATATCATATAAGCCTGTGGCTAACACACCCTTTGTAGGAGAAGGGCTAAGTGATTCCATCTAGTATTGAAAAGAAATTGAATAAAAAATGGCGTAATTCACATGTGAATAACAAATTGCGGTTTCGGTCCTAACCAACGATTCGTTCATTCATTATTTCTATAAAATTTATGATTTTATAATTGCCAATTGAATCTATCTTTATTCGTATTCTGTGCGTGTTTACTATTTGAATCCCTAAATAATAGGTCAAGTTTTTATTACGAGATTATAGAAAATAGTTTTCAAACGCAAAAGTAATAACCTTCATAATAAAATACCATGAAATTTTCGAGCTATCTAGTGGTATTGAGGTAGGTAATTATCCAAAAAATCAATTTCATATACCACGTAGTGAATTCTCCCCTTCTAAAATTATAAACCCCACCCACCATAACCAACACCTCCACCTCTTACACCGTAGTTTAGTAGTTTTGTTTAGTTTTTAAGTTAAATTAAGTATTAAACAGTTACTGATGATGAGCGCACGCTCGAAAGCGTTACGACTTATTTTTCAAGTTATTAAATATATAAGTATAAACAAAGTTATTGTATTTTTTAAAATTAAATCAAATTTACTCACTCGATTATTCAATTTAATATGAATTATTAATTTACTGGTATTTATAAAATAATTTTATGATAAAGAAATGATTTCTAAGGAGTAAGATTGACGAGTACGTATTATATCGACTTACATACAAATTGAGTACCTACATCTTATATTTTTAGAAACATTAATAGAATTATAATATATCTACATAATACAAATTCTCTACTGACCACACTTTTAAAAACATCAATATAATTTTTGAAAATAAAAAAGAGAATAATTGTGTATTGTTCATTTTTAATGGCTAGAAAATTAAATTGCAATAATTTTATATTATTCATTTATCATGATTCTAATTAATATTATATGTTTATGTATTTAATTAATAAATATATAAATAAATTTAATTAATAAATATTTTGTATTATATTTATTAATTAAATTTCACACACTCCGCATTCCTCTGTAGTATAGTTATATCTTTTGTTACAATCAATATTACATATCCCAAACTGCAATGTCAGATCTAAACTTACTTTTGTTACAATCAATATTACATATCCCAAACTGCAATGTCAGATCTAAACTTACTTTTTCTATTCCACACTGTAAAACTAATCTTAGGAAAGACTTTTTTTACTAACCGGGCCACCTTCAATTTCAACAACCTACATACAACATTGACTTATTTCATATTCAATCTCTGGTCTCGTTCAAAATTGCGATAAAGCGACAACATTGCACTGATAACATAACTCAAAATTCCTCACTCATGTATAAACATAATGTATCACCCTAAAGGTCACTAGTATGTTAGAATCCCATGCTATGATCCTATTTTGCTTATGTGTTCCAGGTATGATCCTTTATTTTGTTTTTATCATTTGTTAAAAATTGTATGTAAAACTTTAACAATCACTTGATATGATGTCCTTTTATCACGTACCGTAGTCTTTCATTTGCTGTTTATTCCATTGTTCTTAATCTCATACTGTTGGATATCCAAAATAAATAAAATAAACAATCTATAAATTGACAACTAGTCCAAGGTTCCCAATGAAACAACGTGTATTCATATTCATATTTTTGTGTTTTTTTCGTACATACTTATTTTTCCAGTTTAACAATTTTTTTACGATGGGTATAATATATTATTCTAATATATCGTTTGTTAAGTATCACTCGTGAAATACCTAGGTATGTAGGTACAACTACTTAATATATTGCTATCGAGAGACTGTAGTTTCGTTTGCAACTTCACAAAGTGCAATTCACCAACTCGGTTTCCACACAGTTCCATAATCTGCATTGTAGAGTTCGTGTTTCAAGAATAATCTCCTTCTCTTTCTAATAAGGTCTTCAATAAGATGATGTTGTTTCTCTCTACACTAGCAGTATACCACACTACACCACCACATCACTACTTGTTTCTTATCGGAGAAATTCCTTTAATGGTGCACTATCAACTCGATTTACCAACATTATATAAATTGTCAAACCAAACAACTACATAGGAACATATTACAAAGGCATATTGCCGTCCATTTAAAACCTATGTTATAGTTATTATTGTGATTATAAATATTTATCGTTTGTTGTATGTAAATAACTAATGATTACATTTATGTGTACCTACATTTACTTTGTTTTCAAATAAGACATTATTTTCTTCATTATTTCAATACAAAACAATATACCAACTTTTTAATAAACAGAATACGTAGGGTGTTAAATTTTCTAAATAAAGATTATTTAACAAAACCTCCTCAGAATCGTGAAAAGGTAGGTATATGAAAATATTGAATGTCATGACCATAAGCAAAACTATCATTTTACGACATTCTCAAGAGTATTATTTGACGGAATAAATATGTAATAATATTATTAGAATATGAATTAGTAAAATATAACAATTTTTTATTTTTAAGGACATCACCACCGTTACCTACGTAAAAGACTTTTTTCCTTGGAAATATTTAACAAATCGATGAAGGTAGTTGATATTTTTGCAAACAAAATTTATTTGTGAATCTCATCCAACGATGGAATTAAAAAGAAATAGAAGTTTCGCTTTTTTATACATATCACTTAGTTTTTTATTTTCATCGCAAATACTACACAGTAATACTTTTTCACATTTTCATATATGAATTTGTAAGCAAACCTCTCAATCTATATTAACCTTCCTTCTTCATATGTGCCTTCCGACGTCAACATTGTGTGAAGGTATTTCGGTGGACGCGGTATTTATACATCCATTCCTCATACTCTGACCGCCTCCATCAGCGTTTCTAGGCTCTGGGGTCCTCGAGAACCCCACACAAAGCCCTCGGGCAATACACGAATGTGCACTTTGTCCCCCACCCCTCACTACCCGCACATGTGGGGATGGGAGAACACCTCCACATCCAACACTCTGGAGTTTCGTGGGTGCTAATGGTCGCGTCTAATTCAACACCAAAGTATGAAGATATTAGCCCGAGGAACGTTGGTACATACACTTCACTACGTACCATTTAACAACTATAATATTCAATGTGTAGTCTACTTATGTACTTACCCAACTCGATACTCAAGTGCATTTTCAATTCCGTTTGACTGTATATAGTTCGTACAACTCGGTTCATCTCTACGTTGGAGATAATTTGAGATTCTAAAGTCAAAACCAAAGTACATTTATCAATAACTTACTTTGAAAATTAAGTCTACTTCAATCTGTTTTGTCGGTAATTTCTTTACCACGCTATTACATTTTTAATGTGGCGAATTTCTTCCCCCTTATAAACCAAGAATTGCGTTAAAAATATGTTTTATAAATATATAATTTGGGAATATGACCCTGGATGACAAAAAAATTATCTTTTTCATATCATTATCAAATAATTCTGGATCCTGACCTGACATTTTGTCATTGATTAAATACTGCGGTACACATTCAATGTGTAATTGTTAGTTATCTATTGAATTTTAGGTACCTGTTATGGCAGTTCTTGTCAGTTATTTAAGGATATGTCAAACTAACTTTTAACGAACACCTTACATACCTACTGGATAAGTTATTAATGTATTTTGTGAATCTCCTACACCCTCAATATCACACGCAAAATAATTGTTCTCGTAGGAACCGCTCTCAACCCACGATCTGCCCTTTACAAAAATAGAAATAGGTACCTTCCTAACACAGTAGCGCATAATCATTTTGTTATTTTAAAAATATCGTACGTTTCTTTTAAATGTATTTCGTTCTTTGCTGAAAATTTGGAAACTTACTATTACCGAATTATAATCTTTTAATTTGAGTTCATCTGTCAAAATCTCAAAACGCTCACACGTTCTGTAAAGAAATTTAAATAATATTTTAAAATGCTTTCAGGGATCGTCAACCTTTCGAGAAGAAGACAATTGTTCACTATATGAAAGCTTTGTTGTGGCTACAATCCACTAGTTTTAAAATCCATTAAGCCATTCAACATAAGTATAAATATTTTTTTAATCGTTTTTTTTTCAATTTTTAACCCATAAGCCGCGAAAATTACAATTTTTAATTTTAAACTAAAACAAGTGGGTTGTGGCCAACGATAAACTTTCCACTAGATAGTAAGTCTACATTTTTTTCTTGAAAGGTTGACAATCCCTATATGCATTTTTAGATTCCTATACAAATATTAGTTTCCCCGAGGACAAAATATTTCACAATACACCATATACAAAAAAAACGAGTGGGTTGTGGTCAACATCTCCACACCATAGTAAGCGTTCATTTTTTCTTCTTGAAATGTTGACAATCTCTAAATACATTTTTATGAAGTACATTTCTATTAGATTCTTAAACAAATATAAGATTCCGAAAGGACAAAAGTTTTCACAATATACTATATACACAAATTTTTTTTCACGAAACTCATAGTAAGTATGTATTTTCTACATGATACCTGTTGAGAAATTTTAAGTAAAATTGCATTACTAGCAAGATGAGCATGTATGAGACAGTGTATCAATGTTGATGAGGCGATGTATGTGTCAAGATAGAAGAATGCGGTGTTCGGTTCTCACTGCCTACCCCTTGAGGAAGATAGAAGTGGAGAGTAAAATATACACTTGTCTATATAGAGACACATATACAATATCAATATGAAGTTGAAGCTATTTTACTTATGTTATAGGTATACATTTGTGTGCATCCATAATTGGACGTCCAGCACTCATAATAATAACCAAAATTATTTTATTTTTATGAAAATTGTAAGCTGGATGTCTGTCGATGTACCCTTTTTAATAAAATAAATACATTTTTCATACTAATATGAAATTTATTTCACATTGATATGGCACACCATACATTATTTTCTTTGAATTTTGACAATCCTTGAATGCATTTTTGTGTATTTTTGTTGTACCAAAATTTCAAATACCTCGATTTTCCAGACCGTGAGAGCATTTTGAAAATTTGGACAGATGAAATCATAGAGAAGAAATTAACGGATATCTATGGAAAACTAATCGGCTCTAGGTCTATGCACATTACACATATGATGTTATATGAAGTCGATCGGACTTATAGTTTGGGACGTAGAGAGGACACAAAAAGGATAATTCCGTACGCCGCACCGAACGCCGTACACCATACATACAAACACATCACGACGAAACTCACAGTGTGCACTCTCTACATGATACCCGTTGAGAAATTGATGTAAAAAAATACGCTTAAAAATTGTGAAATCATGACATTCCACTATTCCATAATGTGGAGAGTAAAAACTATCTTAACGAATTTTTATGATAAAATGTAGATTTGTATATATTAATCTATTAAAAAAAAACAAACATACACAAAAAATGCCTTGTAACGCTCAGTCAATACACATAGTAAAATTTATAAACCTGTGTATGATTGAAAGACGCGTGCCTTGGCATTAGCGTAAAAAACTAGTTCCTAAATCGAGGCATTACTTGGCTTCTTATCAACACGGAAAGGTCCAGGAACAGGAGATTCATCCATGCGACTTATTACCTCAATATTAACCTCTTACCTATACGATACAAGACCGCTCTATCTACTCGATCACTACCGAATGATGTAGGTACATATTTATCTCTACCGAATACTGTTGAAATCATAACGGTTGCAACTGAATTCCTTTGTCATTCCTGTCAAATTGTATGAAATATTAGCTAGAATTAACAAGTTTTCGCAAAAAGTTTTCACATATTTTATTCATAGTAGTTATATTATTGTTCCACTACATAAATAATGCGACTGTAAGTGAAAAGTTTAAGTGCAGTTGAATATAATGACCTAGGGGAGTGATGCTATTCGATATGATCTCTGTAATAATTTTTACTTCCCCTCTCCCGTTCATTTACACTCGCTGATCTACCCAACCCCCACGAATGTTCTTCTCATATATATAATATATTTGTATGCCCCCTCCCAAATCAATTATCAACTCGATTTTTTATAAAGCTCTTCATGAAACATAAGAAATCGGACACGATAGAGCTACAATTTTCTACAACAGTTTTGCATTAAGTACATCACATTTATCTGTTATTCAGGTTAATTTTATTAGAATGGAGTGCATAAAACAATTTTCTGCACATGAATTACTAGCTGGCACCTATCGTCGCGATTTCGTTTAGTGTCATTAAATAATTATTACATAGTAGGTATATTTTTCACCTTCTACGTCTATATATCAAAATCATAACTCAAAACTATTTTACTTTTTCTTTTTTCAATATCCCAGTCTGGTTGTCCTTCTCGTTCTATAACTCTGTAATAATGATAATAAATACTTTCTTGCACCCTGCGCAAGTGGAGAGCCTATGGTACAAACAGGATTTCTACATCCATTTGTTCGTTTATTTTTTTTATTAATTATAAATTGAAATTCGACTATTGCAATATCATTCAAAGATATTAAAAAATCTAAATAATTATATTTAGTAATTTCTTCAGGTATATATTTAACCTATAAATTGACGATTTACTCTCAATTATCGCTATATCAATATTGCATAAGAATTGTGAACAAAAATCGTAAATTTCAAATCGCATAACTGAGTCTACAATACAACGAGCTAAAATTATCTTCAGAGTCAGACGGTCCTTTGTTTTAATTTGAACCGAAATAGATTAAGGTAGGTACCTACATACATTCATATTATTTGATGTCTGTTAGCATTGCATGTTCTCAAATTTGTTCGCCTTTTCACTTCTAAACGTCTCGTCCGTCTTAACTGAACGATGAGTCACTCTGACGTAGGTACATATTTAGTTTTACAATGAACAATTACTAAAATACAAATAGAATGTATTTTCCAATGAGAGATGTATGTTTAAATAGGTGTTGGATGAACCCCGTCTACAACATTACTGTTGAAGTGTATTCAGGAAATCATTAGCACTAATGTTTGACGTGTGTCATTTGAATGTCTTCATTAGATTTGTATTCTACAAAATACATACGTTCAAGATTATATTATTATCGCTACTAATTTTAGCGATGTAATAGACAATCATGATTTTATTCTAATGATTTGTTATAAAGGCATTCGACACCATCCAAAAAGACGCTATACTTGCAGTTCTTCGCCAATGCAGGATAGATTACAGATACACGAAACTTCTCAACAATGTACCATAACACATCAGCTAGTGTAAAACTCCATCAGAATTTCAACCAGTTTCCGATCGAGAAATTAAAAGGCAAGGAAAATAGAATATCTCAAAAATTGTTCACTGCAGTCCATGAGTACTTTTTCAAAAAATTGAACTGAGATTAAAAAGGTAATAAGGTTGATGGAATTTAATTAAACAACTGAAATTTGCTGACGACTTTGTGTTGATATCTGAAGATTTGATAGAGGCACGCGTACTTTTGAAAGAGCTCACGGAAGAAACTAAAAAGGTGGGACTTCTTATAAATGTCGACAAAACGAAGCTAATGACAAATTTGGTATTGGGTGGTACTATGACAATAAATTACCAAACAGTAGAAGAGGTAAACGAATGTAAATGTCTCGGCCACAATATAATCCTCTAACTAAGAATCTCTCTTGGATGGACTGCCTATGGTAATCTTAAGGAATTCTTCACCAGTAGCATTCCGCAAAATGTATGACCAATGTGTGCTCTTAGTCATGACATATGGAGCAGAAAAACACTACAAAAGCGACCGTCAGAAAACTATGAATGACACAGCGAAAACATGGAAGAGCCATGCGGAATCTCAGACTCTTAGATAGAGTGAGAAATTCAGAAATACGAAGAAGATCAGGAGTTACTGACGTCGTTGAAAGAGTGGCAAAGCTAAAGTGGTCATGGGCGTTTGGTCCTTTATTCTAACACACATATCGCTAGAATAAAGGACCAAGATGGACCAGGAAAATTTTGGAATAAAGAACAAGAGAAGAAAAGAAAGCCCACCTACACAATTGTCCGATGCTATAAAGATGATTCCTAGTGACTGGATACAGAAGGCCCAGTACAGAGAAACCTGGAAAGATATGAAGGAGGCCTATGTCTAGCAGTGGACAGAGACGGCTGCATAAAGTAAAAATTACAATATTCTTTACACATATTCTTAGTGACAACTTATTCTCAGAGTTTGTAATATTTTTGTCCAATTATTTTAATTTTCCTCTGACAAGAATCGAACTTAAAGACGTCAAATTACAATCAAACGACATGCCACAAAGCTACCCTTTTTATGTATTCTACTATGAGCATTTTTTTATTTAAATAAATAGTAATGAGTATGTTCTGGAAATAATATACGTACATTCTTAATCGCCCCCTATAATAAAGAAATACTTGTTTTTTTTAGTAACACATATTACCTTTGTTCATTGTTCATGCATCGTTTTATACAGCTTTTTTTCGTTTTATTTGTATTTGGATAGGAAATTTATTAAATAATGTGAGTATCAAAATATTTTCAAGTTTATCATCATCGTCGCAAAAAATATGAAGTAAGAAGTTGGATATTTACTCAATAACCAACGACTGAAGATTCTTATTGATACTTTTATATGACTTACTGGAAGGAAAATATTTTTTGTCTCTAATCCCCGATATTATATTTTTTTCTCAACACCCGATGTGAAAGCGAACATGGTATATATCTTTGAGATTCTTTCGATCTAATAGAATCGAGATATTTTTATAAATGCGGGTTGTTATTTGGTGTTTCTGGCCGCGATGTTGCGGTTGGATGAAAAATATCTCTTGGGTGTATAAAGAAAAAAAAAACGTTAAATATTTCCATCAAAAGGAATGTGTTGGAACGTGATCCCGGTAGGGGAGACATGAAAAACGGTAAGATTGAAGGTAGAAGTTGGTAGGGATATGGCGTGATGAGCCACCAGACCTTCACGGGCTGCTCCCAGCTCCCTCCGTGGATGGAATAATCTGCGGCGAGAGAATCCCAAGGGACTAGCACAAATAAGATAACCTGTTTTTAAAAAAATCAATGAATTTACCTCTCTTTCTATATGAAAAAGTATAACTATGTAAAAATCCTTCTTATAAGTGTAC